>OW386289.2:58098822-58316322 GCA_936432065.2 Rutpela maculata | reverse complement strand
TCGAAGTTTGAAAAATTTCTTGAATTTCAAAAAAATGTCTGTTCCGTTATTTCAATGTTATTCATACTTATTATTAATTTTCTATAATAAATAAAACTGACTTATCATTGTCTTATTTCTTTGAAAGAATGAATTTTATTCGAATTTTTCGAGTTTTCACTAATCTGTCAATTTGTTAAATTTATTGCGATATACAGTCGTAGTTCAGTAATATAAGAGTTAATATTGTAATATATCCGACAGATTCATAAAGTTTTGAAAATTGGTAGAAATGTTAAGGATAACATAAGAATTACTAAACCGAAAAGTTCCCACCACTAAATAGTGTGCTTCATCCCCTGGGACGTCGCTTTTGATGAAACCATTTTAAAGTTTTCTAGATTATATCTGGAACGGTGCACTTTTTGATAAAAGTACCTACATACAAAATTATTCCTTATAAAATTGTCTATCAAAAACGTCTCTACATTTTTTTTTCACAAAATTAATAGTACCATGGGAAATAAGGCGCACATGTAAGGGTTGGTTCCGGTTAACACAATAAATTGTAATATTTACTGTAATCTACTTTAAAGTTCAATGCTTAACGCAAAAGCAGAAACTACTAAACTCTACTTAAAATTATAATAAATGTAGCGCTTCCACCCTGTCACCCTTAAAAAAATATCGCAATATTTAAAGAATTACTTGCAGAATTCATTCGAGTCTGGAGTTAAAAACGTGCTTTCGTTTTGAACTGGCCTCAGTATCTCTTTCCCTTTTCGATGACAAAGGCCTAATGAAAAACTAACAAGGCAACTTTATACCAGATTATTAATACTGTTCCAGAACGAGACCATATTTTCGAAAATAGTAAGTATGTAATTGATGGAGGATACTTGCTTTGCCGCGTAATATGGCCAAAAAAGGAGAATTTAATAACGTTTACTACGCCTACGTTAGTTACATAAGAAAACATTACGGTAATAGAGTAACTGTCGTGTTCGATGGTTATTTGGATAATGTAAACAGTACGAAGAGCCTAGATCGACAAAGGCAAAGAACCTGTCAGTTCAGGAAATTATATTTGATGAAAACACTGTTGTTTCTGAAACTTAGCAGAAGTTCCTTAGTAATTTGTTTAACAAAGAACTTTTGATTGCAGAACTAGTGAAAAAAATTTAGAAATGAAGGAATCGAGGCATTCGTTGCTGCGGATGACGTCGATTTATTAATAGTACAAACTGCTGTCGAAAAATGTTATAAGTGCGACATAGCGGTTGTCGTAGGGTAAGATATTGACCTGCAATATCAGCAAAAGGATTTATAGTTCACGAGATTTACAATCCTCAACTTTTTAAAAAACTGTAAAGAAACAATATTATTTGCAGACGCCATTAGCGGTTGCTACACAACCTGAGCGTTTTTTTTTCAAAGCAAAGGTTAATGCAATCAATGTGCTTAATAAAAGAGATGACTTACAAGACATCGTGCAAACAACTTTTAATAATAAAAAAGCTAGTCACGAAGAAATTGTAGACGCAGAAGAGCGATTTGTTCTAGCATTATACAACTCTACCTCCGCAGATGAATATAGATTCATAACTTTTAACAAACTTGTTGGTAAAGCGAACAATACTGTAATATTGTCAAAACTACCACCAACTTCTGCTGCTGCTCGGCAACATTCATATCCCGTTTTTTATCAAATTCGAACATGGAAAAACGTTACGCTAGAAGCTACTGATTGGGGATGGAAAAAAGTCGGTGTTATATTAACTCCAACTATGTCAACAAAAGAACCAGCTCGAATCTATGGAAGACGACTAAGATTAATTAACGCTTTTAATAATTAGTGGATTAGACAATACAAGGGACATCACGTAAAAAAGGAGCAATTACTTTATCTTTGGGGTAACGTGGCAAAAAGTACAATATACAATATTCTCGCTTCTTTAAAAATTGCGATATTATTTAGGGGTGAGAGGATGGAAGCGCTATATTTATGATAATTTTAAGTGGAGTTTAGTAGCTACTGCTTTTGCGTTAAGCATTGAACTTTAAAGTAGATTATAATAAAGATTGCAATTTATTGTGTTAACTGGAACCAACCCTTATGTGGTACTATTAGTTTTATGACAAAAATTGTAGAGATATCTTTGGTAGATAATTTTATAAGGAATAATTTTGTATCTAAGTATTTTTATCAAAAAGTGCACCGTTTCCGAGATAATTTAGAAAACCACAAAATGGGGGTGGAAACGATGTCCTAGGGGACAAAGCATATTATTTAGGAAATGTTTCGGTTTATTAACTCTTATGCTATCTTTAACATTTCTACCAATTTTCAAAACTTTATGAATTTTGTCCGATATAAACCGTTATATTACTGAACTATCGCCCAAAATTTTAAGAATGTATGCTTCACTGTAGATTATTGCAATTATTTCTGTCCCCGTTGTTTCTACGTAGTAATCAGTTATTATCAATATTGTAGATTATAAAATTTCCCAAAATTTTTATTTAAAAATTTATATTGCACTATCAATTATTTACAACTTACATCAAACCGAAAGATGCGTAATTTTTAAAATTTCGAGTTGCTGTAATTTTAAAATAGTTTACCGTGGAAGAAAATTCTGTAAGCAAAATTTTCGGACACTTTATGATCTAAAATATTAATAATAGCCGACAAGGACAGAGATAATTGTAAAAATGTGCCGCGAAGCACAAATTTTCATCTTTATGACGGCATTAAATTGTAAAATATTAATAATAGAGAAAAGTAATAAAAGTTGTAGCTTTTTCATTTTCTGCAATATTGGTAATGTCTAATTTTAGCGTAGAATTAACAGGAAAGGAGATATTTAGGAAAAACCTATTTTGACTGTAATTTTTTCAACATGGTGGTCGTAGCGGACAAAATATTTTTGTGGAAAACATCAACTAATGATTGGAGTAAGCCCTTCTATAGTATAAAAAAAGAAAATCTGTAGGGGTTATTCGTGGGTACCTCCCCTTGTTTTATTTTTGCTCTACAGGCTCTCGAAAAATAGTAAGAAGATCGACTTAGGAAAAATGTACTAAAAAGGACATTTTAGAGCATAAGTAACCATATTTAAGGCATCAGCGCCGAAAACTAGCACGAAAAGATTTATGAATGTTCGCAGAGACGTGGGGCGGGCATCAAAGGTGAAAATTCTGAAGTGCGCCGAATTTTGACAATATTTTGAAAATATTTTTCCGCTAATAAAATTTCATCAGTTTTCACACACAAAAACAAAAGCTGTAGGTCGATGTTTTATAAAATTTAATGTATCAAAATGCACTTTTCCGAGATTTATGTTTGAAAAAAAAAACGATCTAAATTAGACCTAAAATAAACTTTCTATGAGGATGGTTCCAACCACAATGGGATACACTGTATTAATAACGGATGCAGTTGCCAAACAACAACAAACATTAGAGTTACATCTCTTCCAGTATTTTTTTTTAAATTGTATATTTTCAGCGATGTGATGGTTCAAACCGGTCACCTCTTCTAAATGTACAATAAATCAAATGTAAACCAAATATATCATCATTTTTCACGCTGCTCATGCTCGTGACAAACTGAAAAAATTATAAACGGACATAGCGCGATAAATTATTAGACTACCGCTAGATAAGGACGTTTGTACAGGTCAATGATATGAAATTCCCGTGCGTCCGAAAGCTTTTAGCGGTGGTGGATACGCTTAATGTATTTTTAACATGCACTCAGTCTCATGTCCTTCGCAAAGTCGTCTATGTTTCGTTTCAGGTAGGAATTTCACGAAATTTACGTTGGTACCTGGCACTGTTTATTTATCCATTTTAAGTTTGTATTATATTTTATTTTTAAATTAGAATTTTGTCTGCAAGTATGATATGAAAAACGAGGGTAATACATATTCATTTTATGATCGTACGTAGACAGAAACATCGAAGATATAGTGAGCAATACAAATCTAAAAGGTGTAAGCAACAAATAGATAATACTTGGAGGTGAAAGCATGCCTTTCATGGTAGGATGAGGCAGGACTTCATCGAAAATTCTAAAAAATAGCAAATTACAACCTTTACAGATTTACTTATATATAGCCTGTGTAAAAAGTATTGAAACATGACCGTAACTTTTAAAATATTGGATTTATAGAAAAACCCTTTGGTCCAGTCAGTAAAGTAAAAAATACACCAGAAGCTCGCAAAAAATGTTATCTTAGATTTTCCTTCAGTAACTGTTGGTGGAGGGGTTATAAGTCACAAAACCACAAAAATCCGTTCTGGGGGTGCGGGCAATACCCCCAAAAAACCATCCATTCTGTGAAAAAAGCCTTATTTTACTGATAATTCGTTAACCGTTGAAGATATAAAAAAATTGCTTATTATAAAAAGAAAGGTTGGCTAATTTCCTAAAAAAAAGTCCTTCCGTAATTTTTTTGTATATTTTTCGAGAAAATGAATATTGAAAATAGAGGAAAAATTGAATTTTTAGAAAATGCGTTATACAGGGTGTCCCGTAAATAATGGATAATCCTGAAAATGGCAATAGGTCAGGCCATAACCTATCAGAATATCACAACTTGACCTTATTGAAAACCCTATGGTTTTCGAAATATGGGCACTTTTTTTATATTTTGAAGATTTCTACTCTAAGATAGTATTTTGCATGCCACTGCTACAAGGTAAGGATTTTTTCAGTCTGTTTTTTGGTGAGTATTCTAGAACAGTTGAGCTATCAAACGTATATAGGAGTTTTTAGATAACGAAGACGGTATTCTCAAAAAAAAAACGTGTTTCTTAAATTTCGGTTCCACCAAGATTCCGTCTGCTGACTTTGACCTTTGATGGTGTAAAAAAAAGTGCTAAGCGAACTTGCCACCTATCTTAAAAACTTGCCCACTTATTATTATATTCTAAAATGTTTAAAAATTCTGATTCTCCTGTTAGAAAAAAAGATATAGCTGTTTGAATAGTGGAGGAGCTAAATTTATCAATTTAAAATTTTTAATAAGCCTTGTTTTTAATTGCATGTGACGCATGTCATTTTGTACGTCTGGTGTTACCGATTCAGACTTTGTAGAATTGTCGATAATAACGAATTAAGATTTTCTCTGGACTTATTGGAACTTGTTGAGAACAACAATGCCTCGTATACAGTATACACAACGTGAATATGCTAATATGCATACTATTTACAGCGAATATCGAGGCAACGCCAGTTCACAGCTTATCTGTGCATTATCGAGAATATATTCTAAAATGTTTAAAGGTTCTGAGGTAAGAGAACGAAGAAAGATCGAAATAAAATAAAAAGTAATTTCACCTGCATGTATTAAACATTATTAAAAAAATAGTCAAACAACTTATAATAAATGTTCGAATTGCTCTCCTCTAGCCCTGATGCTGGCTCTGCATCTTTTAATAAAGGACCTTTTTAAATGGCGTGAATATCTGAATCGGCTGATTTCTTCAGCGGCTACTCCGATGCGCTCATGCAATTCATTTAAGGATTGAACAGGTCGGAAGTACACATTTTCCTTCATGCATCCCCAGCAAAAAAAATCTAAAGAATTTAGGTCTGATGACCCGGTTGGTCACAGAATTGAAGCTAAGCGACCAATCCATCTTCCTGGATATTTCAAATGGTATGCTCTCACCTCTCTTCCATAATGTGTGGGGCATCCGTCGTTATGTAGCTTCAGGGATAAAGGAAAGTCTTCTAGTAAGATCGGTAGGTCGTTTTGAAGGAACTCCAAATAATTGCCTGACATTAATGTTGGTGACAGTTCGAATGGGCCCACCACTTGACCATTTAGGTTGCCCGTCCACAAATTTACTTTAAGCAGCGGATGCACTGGCGTTGCCTCGACATTCGCCGTAAATAATATGCATATTAGCATACTCATGTTATGTATACTGTATACGAGGCATTGTTGTTCTCAATAAGTTCCAATCAGCCCAAAGAAATACTGATTCGTTGTTATCGACAAATAAACAAAGTCTTAATCGGTAACACCAGACGTACAAAATGCCACGCGTCACATGCAATTAAGAACAAGGCTTACTTGTTAAAAATTTTAAATTGATAAATTTAGCTCCTCCACTATTCAGACAGCTATATCTTTTTTTCTAACAGGAAGAATCAGCATTTTTAAACATTTTAGAATATAACAATCAGTGGGCAAGTTTTTAAGATAAGTGACAAGTTTCGCTTGGCACTTTCCTTTACACCATCAAAGGTCAAAGTCAGCTGACGGAATCTTGGTGGAACCGAAATTTAAGAAATACATTTTTTTTTTGAGAATACCGCTGTTGTTATCTAAAAATTCCTATACATATTTGATAGCACAACTGTTCTAGAATACTCACCAAAAAACAGAATTAAAAAATCCTTGCCTTGTGGCAGTAGAATGCAAAATACTATCCTAGAGTAGAAATTTTCAAAATTTCAAAAAAGTGCCTATATCTCGAAAACCGTAGGGTTTTTAATAAGGTCAAGTTGTGATATTCTGATAGGTTATGGCCTGGCCTATTACCATGTATAATCGTTAATATCTTCGCCAATTGTTGACATATCTAAGAAATAAATATAGTAAGCAAATGAAATATATTTTATAACCTTCAATTTTTCACCATAGAAAACTATAAAAGTAACTAGATTTCTAGGGTTTCTAAGGTCGTGTTAGTAATAACTGATTTTTTCCTGATTTTTTTGGATATATATTTGCCAATATGTTAACATATTATAAAAAATAGAATCAGATATAAAATACATTCATATAATAACTTTATTTTGTAACCATAAAAAATAATAATAGTCCCTATATGTTTTGTGATTTGGAGATTGTGTAAGTAATTTTTTTTTTTCAATTTTTTTTAAGTAGATCTTTGACAATTGTTGACATGTTATGGAAAAAGAAGCAAATGAAAGATTTAATAACTTTATATCATAAAAAATTATAAAAGTCACTATATTTTTACTAATTTTGAGATTATGTCAAAAGTAACAAAATGAAACACTTTAGTAATGAGTTTTGAGATCTGAGTTTATTTACAAATTTTAAAAAAATATATTTTACAATAGCATTTTTTTTCCTGAGAAATATAGGACGCTAGATTAATTTAAAAAAAAAAATCAAAAAAAGGCTGCTTATTCAATTTTGTGATGATATTTATTTTATGGAATTTTTCAACTATTAGTCCAGTCAATGACAGAGTTGTAGAGAACATTTTGGAGGGGAGAATTTTTCTCTTCAGAAATGTGTTGGGGGTAGTCAGGAGGTAAACATACTAAAAGTCTCCGCCCCTAGCCCCGCCGCTTCAGTAGGAGAGGGGGGTGGAAAGGTTCGTTTTTTCGATTCTTCGCTTATTACACGGAAACGATGCGTCGTTCGAAAAAAAGTAATCTATGCAAAATTAAACGTAATTAAAGGGTCTCGACGGTTAAGTATATGGACTTGGGCCCAGTGGCTTATTGAGCTATTCATTCACATGAATGTTGCTTATGACTAGGAATGCTCAATAAAATATATAATAAACCTCTATCCCCTATATTAGCAGAGTTATTATTTTTTTCCAAAACTAATGAAGATAATTAATTGAAATTAATAGGAGACGTTGATATAAAATAGTTTTATATTTTACATTTTTTTTACATTCCTATTACGTCATTTAGTATATAAAAAAAGATAATTTAATTTTTGAGGGTGCTGTTTTATATCAACCCCTTGAGTGACACCTACCAAAAAATTCTATATTATTTAACACTAACATAATTATCGTGTGTTAAAATTACTTCAAGGTCAAATTGGGGGAAGATGCTTAAAAATATAAATCTAGATAATGAACACAGGCACACACAAAAATTAAGTGCGAAGACCTAGACCACTTAATTCTTACTCATTTGGAAGCTAATTATCAAAAAAATATGCTACTACTTTTAGCTTGGCACTCAATTATTTTTTTTGCTTCAGAAGTAGGTATTGATTTTATTAGACAATATGGTTAGGCCATTTTAATTAATCCACAGTAATATCTCTTCAGGAAGGGAGACTAGCGAAAAATGTTTCAGATGAAAGTTGTTCCGTTCAGAGATTGGGTAGAATAACTTTCCACCTCCCAACTCTGATGAGCTTGGGGTGGGGGTAACTTTTAAATTTTTAATAGTACTTTTCACTTTTGATCGCGTATTCTGATTCTATGAAAAAATTACATAACTTTTGTTCCAAACATTTTTTTCTCCCCCGCACCCTGATGAGCGGGGATGCGGAGAAACATCTCTAAACTAGTGCATTTTTAAGTAAAACGTTTCAAACAAAAGTTGTTTGGATCAAAGAGGGGCATCTTTTGTTTGAAACGTTTTTCCTAATGCCCTAGTTCTGAGATGATCGCCTGCAGGAAAAGATTAAAAATCATATTGATTTTTAATCTTACGAACGATGAATTTTACGTAGCCACCACAAATTGCGGAAACTGAGGACCCTCTTTGCCAAATGAGCTTATGTATGAGATATCCACCATCAATAATGTATGGTGTATGTACGTTTGTGGCACCAATCGGATGCATTTTTTAGAATTTCTAATATTCAAAATGTTTTATTTTTTTCAGCATGTTTTTGTACCGCAGGTGGCTTTGCCTTTATAGCAGGTGAATGATTTTCTGGTCATAAGTAGATTCTAATTTGTTCTATACTTGAGTAAAATTTGATTCAAATCGGAAACAAAATGAAAAAGTTATAAGGATACCTTCATTTTAAGTGAGTCACACTGTATATTTAAGGAAATGTATAGATTTCGACAAAATATTACGTTAGTAAATACGTCCAGTGTTAATCGCTTTGATAGAAATATACAAGCTACATAACTGATTTCTTTTTATTAATTATCGATTTTCGCTGGAGAACATCTCGTAAACTATAACACATAGGAAGAAAATGAATATAAACATTCTTGTGCAGAATTTAATTACGTTTCATTTTGCATAGATTACCTTTTCCCATACGACGCATCGTTTCCGAGTTATAAGCGAAGAATCGAAAAAAGGAACCTTTCCACCCCCCTCCCCCTGAAGCGGCGGGGCTAGGGGCGGGGACTTTTAGTATGTTTACCTCCTGACTACCCCCAACACATCCCTGAAGAGAAAAATTCTCCCCTCCTAAATATTCTCTACAATCCCCTTTTGGGCATTCATTGATTGGACTATATTAAATGATTAGAAACAATAGTTATATGATATATAAACTGAAAAAAAAATTTCGAGCTAAATTTTCAAGATGTTTGGGTGTTTTTTTATTTTTAGGAAGCAATAAATATTGGCCAAAATTTGGCTAACTTCAACATGCTGGTAAAGTAAATGTGAATATTTTTATTCCTAACTTTTTCTGCATTGAAGTGCTACCTTGAACTAAAAGATAATGCATTTATAACTTATCTTAAAGTCACTTATTTTTTATGGGCCTGTGAATAGTTAGAGATGCAAAAAATCAAGACTATATTACATTGCTATTTTTATATACTAATAAATATCAATAGCCATCAAAAATGGCAACACAAGAGAGTATTTTATATCCCCTTTAAAACCCATTTTGATTTTTCTTCCTAGCTTGTACGGTTTTCGAACAATTCAATTTTTTCTATAGGCCGCGCGCAAAAAATTTCAAATAAGCGAAAATTCGCGCGCATTAAAAATACAAATTTTGGAATTTTTTTCAACATCGATTTTCTCGAAAACCATGGCATATACAACAAAGTTACAATAGAACCTTTTTTTTTAGGAAATTAGTCAAGCCTTCTTTTTTATGATGAACAATTTTTTTATATCTTCAACGGTTAACGAGTTATCAGAAAAATAAAGCTTTTTTCAGCGAAAGGGCGGTCTTTTTGGGGATTACGCGGCACTCCCAGAACGGATTTTTGTGGTGTATCATTCCTCCACTAACAGTTACTGATGGAAAATCTCAGATAACATTTTTTGTAATGGAAATTTGTATAATTATTGGACTACTTGGACAGGTCGATTTTTATTTTCAGTTATACAACTTTTGGCATAATTTATAATTTTTAGTTTTACTCACCCCCATTCTTAGCCACCCCAACTTATTTTTTCAAATAGAAACCTACCCTTTGTAATACCTCAAAAGAAAAGTATTTTAATAGGCTATTCAAAGCAACGGGGTAAAGAAATTCGAAATCCGTCAATGCCATTTAGTTCTCCAACGCATGCAATTTCTTTTTTTAAGAAAAAGAAAAATAATAAACATTATTATTGAAAGAGAATTACTAAATTAACTAATAAGACGTTCAAACTGAGCTCCGTTAACAGCTGGGCAATGTGCAAGTCGCTGTTGAATGTGTCGTAAACAATTATGGAATGCCATTTGGAGTATTCGACCAATCTCTGCCAGTATTCTACCTTTCAGATCCGCCTATTGTTATAAACGCAATCTTTTAAATGACCCCATGCAAAAAGTCAAGAGGTGTAAGGTCAGAAGATCTAGCTGGCCATTCGATTGACTCTCTTCTGCCTATCCATCGGCCTGGAAACACCTCACTCTAGTACTATCTTACCTTAGTTCCTTAGTGTAGAAGAGCACCATCTTGCTGGAACCAAATACCATCGGCTACTGGTACATTATCACTAATCACAATAAGTTCAGGTAAATTACGGATATTAAATTACCCTCTATAAACAAATGTCCAATAATATGATGTCCAATTATATCCAACCACACATTAATTTTTTTCGGTCGTTGCGTATGCAAAGGGTTGCTCCTGGGGCAATTATATCTATGAACCGATCCATTCATACAAAATGACGCTTCGTCACTAAAAACTATGTTGGAAGAGAATGTTGGATCACTGTTATTTTCAGATAGTTCCTGATACAAATAAACCTTATATGGATATAATCTCTCTTTTTTGAAAAGGTTGCTCACTGACTTTGGACAAGTATCAAAGTTATCAGCAAATTTCCGTAAAGACTGCCTTGCACTTTCCTCCACAGATAGCAAAATGTTACATACCTTTTCAGGTATGTAACATTTCTGCAGGTCTGCCAGATTTTGGTGAGTTTTTAAGGAGAGTTTGTTGGAACTTTTTAATCGTCCGACTGACAGTTCATCTACTTATTTCATTTCTATTTGGATAACGTTCATTAAAGAGAGCACATACCTCATCTTGGGTTCTTTTACGGTCACCATGACCCGCAAGTATTAAAATTTCAATTCGTTGTTGTTCGCTTAAACGCTCTATAACGTAAGATTCACACAATGGATATCGTACAATTATTTTCTGACACTTCACATGCATGGCGTCCTTAAAACTTTGAAAATATTTTTTTTATTGCACGCGTTCGGGAAGCAAATCATATTGACGGATTCGCCGTTGAATAACCTACTAAAATACCTAGCAACTTGCTTACCTTAGATTAAGCGTTGGAGTTGCCATGGAACGAAAAAAGAAAAAACAAAAAATAACAGAATAAAAATTTTAAATATATAACATCGCCAATTGTATTAATTGATTAATATAATGATATAATTTATAGGAGAACCATATTAGTTCTTTATATTTTATTTAATATACGTTCTTAAATGATGAAGATGTTTTATTATGGTACATACTACCATAATTGGTGACTGCAATATGATTTCTAAAGATTTGTATTCAATTTCAAATATAAAAATTTCATGATATAATAATTTTGTTATTATTCTTATCCATGGTGATGGTAAACCTATATGTATGTAAGTACCCTACACGTACTCCCCCCCCCCCCCCCTTCAACGAAGAAACCAACTTACCATAGTATCAATATTGAAAATTAGATTTAAAATAAAAGTCAAATTTGACTGAAATGATATAATTGATACGTAACAATATATATAATATTCAATTAGAGACAATTAATCCATTAAATACTTCACCGATTCATGGAATTAATCCATATAGATTCTATTAAAGAATATTTTTGGCAATTCATGGTATTAATCAGTATAGATTCTATTGTTTGACCAATAGATAACAAAGTAACATAACACAAGGAAAACTTATTTCTGTAATAACATTATCCTTAAAGCGAGTGAGCTATATGTCATTGGTAAATGATAATAAATTAATATATTTCTGGTATTAACCAATAATGATGGTCAATAATAATTTATCGTAATAATGATTTGGTAAATGGCAATAATTAATCCATATAAATCCTATTAAAATGAAAATGAAAGTTCACAATCTGGCGTAAATAGCATCTAGTGAGTACCTTTCGTAAATTAAAAATAGAATATTAAAAATAATAAATTAATACACTTGGTAAGCTGGTTTAAAAATGCAGGGAGCAACATAGAGTACCTACTCATACATGTACCTAATGAAATATGTAATAAAATGTCTTCTGGAAATCCAATCTGATTCGTTTCTCGGTACTATCTTTATGGAGAGACTGAAGAATCCGCATCTGGTGAAGATATCTATGGAACGGCCGACCTTTAGCTGACTGTCTTCGTTGTGGACGTCGTCCGTCGTTAAAGCGTTTATCAGCACGAGCAGTTGCGCTCGGCCCCATATTCTCGTCGCGACTGACACAGCTGTCTAGAATATCCATAGGAGATTACTTTCAGCATAACTATTTGTATACATAACAATATTATTCAACAACACTGTCAAAAGCTGTTAAACTTCAGTCTTCATTATTAATTTTTTGAGGTAATCGACCTGTCCGAGGGTTTTCTTATACAATCAATATTTTAAAAGTTACAGTCATGTTTCAATAATTCTTACACACTCTGTATATACTAAAGTGACCTCGGATATAAAGGTTTATAAAGTTTTTATTTAAATTGATATTTTAAATAGATATTTACAGATTATATTCGCACATTTTCAGGCATGATAAAGCAGATCAAGTAGATACTTTCTTACATCAAGAATTACTTAGTAGTTAACTACCAGTATTTTGGAAAAATACAAATACCAGAAGAGATAATAAATTACTAGTTGAGCCTGTCGAAATTCGACGAAAATTATTCTTTGAAGGCACACCTTTGAACTTACTACCAGCACTTACATTTTCCAGAAATTCGCGGCCCTGTTTCAATGTAATGATCTCACCGTTTCCTAGAGAGTTCATAAAAACAAAAGAGTATACTCTAAACATCCTCCGTCAAATGTTGACGTGTGAAAATCCTCAGTAATCTGGAACAGTGTTTTTTTACGATTACAGTACTTCTCTTCGGTAAGCGCGGAATATACACAAGAATTTGTAAAATTGCTTTCAAAAACCTCCCCTCTCATTAATTATCTTATTCCTTTCAGTGATCACCTTGTATATTTTTTTTTGACAAAATTGTGTCAGATCTTCATCCTTGTCAACCATATTTCTGATATTGTTTTCCTGTCGTTTTATTTTTTTAAATTTTCTACCGCGTAGTTTTCGAGTAAATGTCAAAAATTGTAAAAAAAATCGTATTTTGACGATAAAAACTGGGATTTACTCGAAATCTACGCGATAAAAAATTTTTTAAATTGAAAATTTGTATTCAGCACACAGAAGTACTTAAGATATGATAGGCTTAGTCCTTGGAGCAGAACATTTTTTTTTGTTGACCTGTGCACAAGTCTACAAAAAAAAATGTTCTGCTCCAAGGACTAAACCTATCATGGTTTAAGTATTTTTGTGTGCTGAATCCGAATTTTCAATTTAAAAAATTTTCTACCTCGTAGATTTTGAGTAAATCCCGGTTTTTATCGTTAAAATACGTTTTTTTGACAATAAAAACTAGGATTTCCTCGAAATCTACGCGAAAGAAAATTTTTTAAATTGAAAATTCGGATTCAGCACACAAAAATACTTACGGCATGGTAGGTTTAGTCCTTGGCACAGATTTTTTTTTTTGTAAACCTGTGTAATTGTAACGGTTGTTAATAAATTTAAGGCTGTACAATTTCGTAAAAACTCGTTAATTAATTTCATAATTTGGTGTCAATTAATTACTTTATTTCTTTGAATCAGTACTACATAAGAGCTGTACAAAATTCAAAATGCATTTTATGCACCACTATCTTAATGTGAGTAGGGTAAGTGAACGTAGGTCAATTAACACAGCTAAGACAGTTATAGCTAACATGTTCCTTTTTGTAAAATCAAGATTCGACTCCGCTCGCCCCTACTTCAATAACCGCTTGATTCTGATACAGCTGCTGGCCTGAGCATTTAATAAGTTTATGTGTGTATTTAATAAAATTTACAGGATTCATAGGACATATTTCAATTTAAAATTGCATCTCTGACAAATTAATATAAATTATTTACAGCCGTTTCGCTAACTGGAAATGGTACAAATTTGACTCAATAGTCATTTTATGCAGTCAAATACTTTTAATATTAATATTTTAAATGAAAGATGCTATTACGCTATTTAAAAGTATAATTAACCATATCAGGTATTTCTATAACCTATTTGGAAAAAATAAAAGCACATTATTCAACATATTCATAAACATCATAACCTCCGTGTAACGCAGGCGAGATTAAGAACTGAAAAAATTGGATAAATTATACAACAAACGTTTATTTCCTATAAAATTAATAATGTGTACAGTTTGAGCCTGAGTGATTTATCATTCTGAATATTTAACAATAGGTGGCACGCATCCTGGATGAAAAACAACTTATTGCTGACAAGGTTTTTTGTAAACAAACTGTATTAAGGGTAGGATTTTGCCCAGTGAGAGAGAAATATGCGTCTATTTTCGGTTTATTATAAATAGTTAAAATATCATAAATGGTATAATCTGTAAAATAGATGTAGGCATTTCCCTTTGCTCTAAGGAATACAACACTATACAGTTTTTATCATAAATATTATATATAGTTAAATGCCATGTTCTAATAATGAAATTGGACACTATTTTCATTGATAAACTACAATATTCAAATAGAACAGAAATTTACAAAAAAATATATATATATAGTTTTATTTATTAGAAGAATAGTAAGTATCTAAAACAGTTTTAAAGATTGTACTATGTTTGGTTTTTAAATATTTATAACAAATCGAAAATAAACGCATTTCCCTCTCACTCTGCAAAATCCTATCCTTAAAGGTGAATTATTAAGGTGCAAATTATTGAAACATTAGCTTTTAAAACTAGTGAACAGCTTTAAATTGTTGGTCAAATATAATTCAATACGTGATAATAGCATGCCTTCTTTTTGTGTTGTCAGCTGTGGTTGCAAAATAAAGCACGAATTGTAATAGTAAATTTTTTTCGGTAATAAACGTATTTAATGTTAAATTCGTGTTAAAAAATAATATGATTTATTATAGAATTCAACACTATCAGGAATTTAGTTAAAATATAAGTGTTTCTTTCGATAATATGGACTGTAATACTTTGTTTTGTTTGTAGAAAAAAGGATAATTGTAATGTTTTTTGATATTTATTCAACTTATGTCACTTTTTTATCTGACATTACATTCTCTCTTGATTATATTAACATTTAATAAGAAATAGACACAGAATATAAACAATAATCATTTTACAAGTATAAAAGGCAAATAAAGACCTTAACATAATCGCCCCCTTGAAAGTTAACAATATTTCAAATAAATAATAATAGTTGATTTAAATTTGAACTCAAATTAAAACTTAAATCTACTGTATGGAAAGAGCATACAATTTATGTACAGAACGCTTTATTTTAGCATTGGCGCACTGTATCGTTACCACTCTTACTATATTGTCTAAACCAGGATGCAACTCCACAACTCGTCCAGTTAACCATTTTGACGGTGGTAAATTTTCTTCTTTAATTAAGACGAGGGAGCCTTCCTTTAACAAGCTGGGATAATTTCTCTTCCATTTATTTCTAATCTGAAGTTCTGAAATGTATTCTTTGTTCCATCTTACCCAAAAATTTTGAAGCAATGCTTGCAAACGTTGAAAATTAGACAATCTCTTTTCGGGAATGTGCAGAACACTTGGATCAGGCATTGTATCAGAATTACGTCCGATTAAAAAATGTGATGGAGTGAAAGGAGATGGATCAGCAGGATAGGTTGATAAAGGACATATATGACGTGAATTTAGAACCGATTCGATTTGCGTTAATACTGTGTAGAATTCTTCATATGTTAGTAATGCGTTCCCTAGAACTCGCTTTGAATGGGCCTTGGTTGATTTGACACCTGCTTCCCAAAGGCCGCCGAAGTGGGGGGACTTTGGTGGTATGAAATGCCAAGAAATACCATCCTTAGTTAATGAATCTGTTAAATCTCTCTCAAATGAATCAGAAGCCAAAAAACTGCCGAGCTCATTTAATTGTGAGTGAGCACCAACAAAATGTGTGCCATTATCGGAATATAGGTAGTGTAGGTTTACCTCTTCTAGATACAAACCTACGAAGGCATGACAAAAAGTCTTCTGAGCTTATGTCTGTGACTAATTCTAAATGAATTGCTTTTGTACAAAAACAGACAAATACTGCAATGTATGCTTTTGTTAATTTATAACCACGCGATTTCTTATCTTTAAGAAGCGGCCCGGCATAATCTACCCCAGTGTCTTCAAAAGGATACGAAACAGATATTCGTGATTTCGGTAAAGACCCTAACAAATGGTCAGTATTTTTTGGTTTTACTTTAAAACAAATTACACAATCGTGTACAGTCTTTTTAGCCAAATTTCTCCCAGAAATAGGCCAATAATTTTGTCTCAAGGACGCTAAAAGAGCTTGAGGACCGCAATGTAAATTTCTTTCATGTTCAGTCAAATCATGATGTAGTGGTAAAACAATAGGATGTTTTTTACCATAATCAAAGTCAGAATTTTGCAATCGCCCGCCTACTCTAATAATTCCCTTATCATCAATAAATGGATTTAGTGATAGTAGTTTATATTTAGAACTAACAGTACCAAATTGTAATAAAGAATCAAGGTCATTATAAAATGTCTCATGTGCGATTTTAATCAGATTTTTTAGTGATTCTTGTAATTCAACTACAGAGAGATAACCTAATCTCTTCATGCTGGGATTTTTAGTATTAAATACAAATCTGAGAGTATAAGCATGGACTCTTTGTAATTTTATCAAGGATGAAAAACGTTTGAATAAGAGGAAATCAGACATTTGTGTTACAAATGAAATATTAACGTTACGAATTTCCAGTAAGTTTGAGGCATCGTCTTTTTGCTTAACAGTTTATGATCGCCACTTGGATTTATCAAGCATGGGTCCATGCCACCATAATAAAGAATTATGCAGTTGTGTAGGAGTTGCACCACGTGAAATTAAATCAGCGGGGTTCTCTTCAGTTCTAACATGTCTCCAATCTTCAGTATTGTTCTTGTATTTCAGCCACTCGATTAGCCACAAATGTCTTCCATTCTTTTGGAGAAGCTCTAAGCCAATCTAATGTGATCATCGAATCTGACCAATAAAAATAATGATTTTTGATACCTATTCATGCGGCAATTTTGTTTTTTA
The DNA here is from genome assembly GCA_936432065.2 of Rutpela maculata. Classification (NCBI taxonomy): domain Eukaryota; kingdom Metazoa; phylum Arthropoda; class Insecta; order Coleoptera; family Cerambycidae; genus Rutpela; species Rutpela maculata. The sequence continues at coordinate 58,298,831 of OW386289.2, read as the reverse complement.
ATTTTGCTAATAAAACGCGTGACTTAGCACATAAAAGTTTAACTGAAACATTGTCATGTTGATCTATACATCTAACATAAATACAAGATCCAAAGCTGTTTTCTGATGCATCTGCAAATCCATGCATTTCAATACTTTTATAATTTTTTAAAAGTACAAATCGAGGAATTGTTATATTATTTAATTCATTGATGTGACTCCTAAAGTATTTAAATCAGCGGGAATAGATTCATCCCAGGACAAGTTATCTTGCCAAAGTCTTTGAATAATCAATTTTGCAATGATACTAATAGGTGCCAGAAGACCTAATGGATAAAAAATCTGAGCGGTTAGAGATAGTATTGTTCGTTTAGTCACATGTCGTTGTTTATTGTTTCCTATTGAAAACTGAAATGTATCGGCTTTAGGATTCCACAATATACCTAAAATTTTAGTTTCAGCATCAACTTTCGCAAACTGGTGTATTTCTTCTGTATTTTTTACAATATGATCAAATACTTTCGGTTCATTTGATAATCATTTGCGCAGTTGAAAACCTCCACTCTGTGAAATTTGTGTCACTTGCTTGTAAATTATTTTAATTTCTTTAATCGAATCCGATCCTGTAATTAGATCGTCCACATAGAAATCACTCGACATAATTTTGCTTGCCATTGGAAATTCCTTCTGGTCTTCTATGGACAATTGTTTTAAACATCTAGTTGATAGGTATGACGCCGAAGCAGTGCCATAAGTTATCGTCTTGAGTTCAAAACATCCAAATCATGAGAAGGGTCATCCGTACAAAAGATTCGGTGTAATCTTTGATCCCCATTTTTTAATAGAACTTGGCTATACATTTTAGCTATATCAGCGGTAACTACATAAACATGTAGCCTGAAACACAATATAATCGAAAACAAATCGTCTTGTATTGTAGGTCCAACCTTTCGGACATCATTCAATGACAGATTGGTGTCAGTTTTGCAGGATCCATCGAAGACTACACGAACCTTGGTTGTTGAACTTGCCTCCCTTATGACACAATGATGAGGAAGGTAATATCTGGGATTTGAGTCTGATATATCCTCGTGAATTTTTACCATGTGATTTAATTCCTGATACTCTTGCATAAAATGTATATATTCAGAACGCAAAGTAGGATTTTTCTTTAATTTGTTTTCAATGTAATAAAAACGTTTTAAGACGGTATTCCTGGAATCACCCAAATCCTTAAAATTGTCTTTTTTAGGAATAGAAACAATAAAGCGCCCAAATTTATCTCGTGTTGTTGTCTTAATGAAATGCTCTTCTACCTCCTGCTCCTCCTTAGTAAGATAATTATCTTTTGTTTCGCATTTTTCTAGAGTCCAAAACCTCTCAATTTGATCTTCTAATGTTTTATTCATTTCTTTGCTGAAAAAACTAACAGATGTGTTTGATTGAGCTTCTGGTGTCATAAGAGGACCTGCAATTATCCGTCCTAAACGAGTTTTCTGCAAAGTTGGTAAATTTTTGCCTAAATGAATTTGTCCAGCGCATAAAAGGCTCCAAAATATCGATGCACCAAGTAAAAGCTCAATCTTACCTGCTTTATTAAAAGTTGGATCAGCTAGTCTGATATTTTGAGGAATATTTAAAGTAGATGAGTCAAAACAGACCGAAGGCAAATGTTCTGTTATTTTTTGAATGACAAGAAAAGATAAATTTACACTAAATTTAAGATACAAAGTAATATTTTATTTCTTTTCGGAGAAATCGTCCGTTGAAATTAATGTTTGTGTTTTCGTTGCAAACATACCAAAAAAAAGGTAACTTCAAATTGTCTCATCGATTTGAAACTTTGCAAACTTATGCAATTCTGGTGACAATACAATTATATAATACCATTGGCCTTGTATAATGCTGTAGGTGGGAGGTAGTGATAACGACTTTTATTATGGGTCTATCACCGGCGACTCCGCCATAAACTAGAATTTCTCGCTATAGAAAAAATTATGTCAGATTTCTAAAAAAAAGTGCGGTATGTATGAAAAATTCATAATGCATTTTGACAGAGAAGAGTAGTACTTTCATATACCGCAACGAGTTTTGTAGAGAAAAATTAATTCACGTTGTATATAATCCCGAATATAGCGAAAAACCGTATTTTTTGCATTTCTAGGTTTGTATATCTCGAAAACCTGATACTACGAAGGAGTTCAGCGCACCAATAATCTTTGGGAAAATATACTCTGGTCTCAAGTTCTGGAGTTTCGTCCAGTATTGTCTGCCTGTGTAATTTCATTAATTATTTTTTATTTATTTGCTTTTATCATGATTAGAGAATATTATTTAGGTATTATGCAAATCACAACTTACACACTTTTTATTGTGAAAATACCTACTTTCTGTATATTGTTGCCCTAATCTGGGCACGCTAATATACTAGTCAGGTAAATACTTTAAAACACTCATTATTGGAGAATCAATCAAAACAACTACTCTTCTAGCTAATACTGACGAAGTATTGAATTACATGATAGGATTCCTAGCATTTTAAAGGAAAAAAAATATATTGAAAATACTTAAATCATTTATTCAAATTTAATCATTCACACTTTTTTATTTAAGATGAAAGTATCTACTTTCTGTATATTGGTGCCTCAATCGGGTCACGCTAATACACTACTTAGGAAAACACTTTAAAACACTCATTATTGGAAAACTAATCAAAACAACTACTCTTCTAGCTAATACTGACGAAGTATTGAATTACATGATAGGATTTCTGGCATTTTAAGGCAAAAAAATATATTGAAAATACTTAAATTATTTGTTGAAATTCAGTCATTCACAACAATTATTGAAACATACATTCTATTTCAACTCTAGAAAAGTTGTACAAGTTTTTTCGAACTCGTTAGTTCTCATCAGTAGAGTATAGAAACATTCATTCATTATTTACAAGCCTATTCTTGATTTATTTTTACAATTAATTATTTTTTATTTATTTGCTTTTATCATGATTAGAGAATATTATTTAGGTATTATGCAAATCACAACTTACACACTTTTTATTATGAAAATACCTACTTTCTGTATATTGTTGCCCTAATCTGGGCACGCTAATATACTAGTCAGGTAAATACTTTAAAACACTCATTAGAAACATTCATTCAAAAATAATTAATTGTAAAAATAAATCAAGAATAGGCTTGTAAATAATGAATGAATATTTCTATACTCTACTGATGAGAACTAGCGAGTTCGAAAAAACTTGTACAACTTTTCTAGAGTTGAAATAGAATGTATGTTTCAATAATTGTTGTGAATGACTGAATTTCAACAAATAATTTAAGTATTTTCAATATATTTTTTTGCCTTAAAATGCCAGAAATCCTATCACGTAATTCAATACTTCGTCAGTATTAGCTAGAAGAGTAGTTGTTTTGATTAGTTTTCCAATAATGAGTGTTTTAAAGCGTTTTCCTAAGTAGTGTATTAGCGTGACCCGATTGAGGCACCAATATACAGAAAGTAGATACTTTCATCTTAAATAAAAAAGTGTGAATGATTAAATTTGAATAAATGATTTAAGTATTTTCAATATATTTTTTTTTCCTTTAAAATGCTAGGAATCCTATCATGTAATTCAATACTTCGTCAGTATTAGCTAGAAGAGTAGTTGTTTTGATTGATTCTCCAATAATGAGTGTTTTAAAGTATTTACCTGACTAGTATATTAGCGTGCCCAGATTAGGGCAACAATATACAGAAAGTAGGTATTTTCATAATAAAAAGTGTGTAAGTTGTGATTTGCATAATACCTAAATAATATTCTCTAATTTCATTAGACTTATTGTAAGGTATTAAGGTTATAATAAAGCCAACAAATATTTGAAATTTTATAATAAAAATATATATTTTGTAATAAATAGTGGTAACTGAAAATATATTTTACTGTCCAGTGTCCACGTGTAATACTATTTGTGTTAAGTAAAAATTGTTATTATTGTAATGTGTTACTGTAGAAGAACGCACTACCGGGCGTCAAAATGACGCGACACCAATTTATTTCTCAGGGGGCGCCAGTCGCGTATTACCCCGTTCTTCTACCTCCCAGGCGGGTTCGAGATAAGATGACTTCGGTAGCCGAAAAGCGGGACCAAGGCTGCACTACCACAGATCGGAAACTACGCTCTCTCTGGACCCGAATTCCCTCGTTAGGGGTTTAGGCACCTCTTAATTTCCTGAATTTTTGCATAAAAAAATCCCAACCGAAGAATTTCTCTGCGGAGGGATTAGTTTTGGTACGCGAAAATCGCGTTTTGGTCCATTAATAACGGAATATATTTCTCAAAAAACGCATAAAAAAATCCCTATCAAACCTTCGTAAAGCAACCAGAAGGTCGAACGTTAATGCGAATTAACTCGACACATCCGGCTTTCTCTACGAAAGTTCCAGGGATTATAGACCGTCAACAGGCCTCAAGATCAATTAAGAAATATTAGTTCAAAGAATCCGTTTATTTAACAGAATTGGTTATACAAAATTCTCAAGAAAGAATCGTGCCTTCCCCAATCAAGGTAGTGACTTTCAGACCATACAAGCGAGAGCGCTCGCGCTAACGATCGATTAGGTAGAAAAGATTCATACGTACCTTCTCAGAATCAAAATGCGAGCTTTTAGAATCATTTCAGACTCTGGGTAAATGAATAATTAAGGCTGACTGAAATTAACTTAAAAAAGTTTTACTAAATGAATTTAGTTTCGCTAGAGACTACCTAGCTTTAAAGTTCTTGTATCGTGGAAATTCACGTACTCAAACACATTCTGAGGACTTATTACTGCATAAGTTGAGTGGCGTTCGATCAGTCCACGACTTACTAACCCTTATCACAGTCGATTAATAATATCGATTTGGCAGCGTCTCACCTTCGAGCGACTATTAGGCAAAATTGAATTTTTGGATTTTTATGCACAAGGCGTTTTCCTCTATAACTTTGTCATTTGAAAAGCCCCGTTAGTGGCTTTTCTACCATCGCTTTGTCTGGACTACTCAACGCGCTCGACCAAATTGCGAGCCGCTGGGTCAATCCAAACTCCTTCCATGCGAGAAACCGGCCTTGTACATGTGCATTGATTTTTATCAATTTTTGCTTATCGGCACTACGCCGGCTTTGACAAAATCTTCTATTTTGCCTTTTGGATGCAGTGCATCGTTAAAATTTTATGCTCATACTTTAGAATTGTGCTTTCAATGATCGTACCTCAAAGGTCAATGTCTTTGGTTGAGGAATAAAAAATAAAAAATAATTTAAAGTATATTTTCGTGGTACTTTTTAAACTGACTTCGTGGTACTTTTGAAAAATCCATTTTAAGACCAATTTCAGCGTACTTTTGAAAAATCGATTTTCGAGCCAAATTTCAAGGTACTTTTGAAAAACTAATCTGCGGGTGAAATTTTGGCGTACTTTTGAAAAATCGATTTTCAAGCCAAATTTCAAGGTACTTTTGAAAAGTTAATCCGCGGGTGGAATTTTGGCGTACTTTTGAAAAATCGATTTTCAAGCCAAATTTCAAGGTACTTTTGAAAAGTTAATCCGCGGGTGGAATTTTGGCGTACTTTTGAAAAATCGATTTTCAAGCCAAATTTCAACGCAGTTTTGAAAAATTAGTCTGCAAGTGAAACTTTGGCGTACTTTCGATAAATCGATTCTTAGGCCAAATTTTGACGCCCTTCCAAAAATATTATTTTTCAAAGTCCAATTTATGGTACCTTTGAAAAAGTATATTATTCATAAATCTTTGTCATTATATACTTCTACTCTGATATTCTGAACCAAAAACATTTTTCCTAAGTGAAAATTCGATGTTTCTTCGAATTTTCACCTGGTCATTTCCAACGCCTTATAGAACCCAAAACGGTCCTTGTGGACTGATCTGCGCCTCTGCAGACTCCCAAAAATGTCTTTAAATGAAATTTTTTGCCTAAGTCGAATTTTGATTATGTCTTCAACTTAGGACGATTTTGGAGAGTTCTACAACACTCCCCTCCTTTGGTTGAATCTTTTCTACTCATCGATTGCCTTTAATTTCCATATTCACTTGTATGTCTGTATGCCTTCATTTGACGGTCTGACCTATGGTACAGATGTTTTAAAAATAACGGCCTTAATTGGGGCAGACGGCTGATTCGCCTATCTAACTTAAAAATAATTACATTTTTTAAACAATACGACAAGTTGATACAACATTTTTATCAACTTAATTACACCCGCGTCGAGGTGCGAAGCGTAGCACAATTTTGATTAGCGTCCACTCTCACTAATTCGTTGCACTCGCTTTTTTGCCCTGGTCTCGCTCTTGCTTAACTTCGGCCCTTTCTAGAAGAGTCTGTCTATATCTCCATGCCGCAGCTTGGACGGTCCTCGCCTTTGAGTTCCAGACTTCACCATGCAGCGCCCTTGCGACAGGCTGGGTCATCTTTCCATTTCTGCACATGGAAAATGCAGTTCTGCAACTAGATTGACTTTTTAGCAAGTCGTCGACTGGGACGCGTCGACTAACAAACACAATGTGTTGTTTTTTAATGAAATATTTTTTCTAACATGAATTTTGTTAACTTATAATGGTTAGAAATTGGTTCTTCGTAAGGTAGATTGAATCGGCTTACGATACTCGTGCGGTCATCACTACTTTGTGAAAAAAAGTATAAAATAAAAAAAAAAAAAATTGAAGCGTCTTCTTGAGTGAAGAACGGCTTCTGAAACTCGTCTCGTAGTTTCTCCTTCGTAAGGTAGATTAAATCGGCTTACGATACTCGTGCGGTCATCACGACTTGTGAAAAAAGTATAAAATAAAAAAAAAAAATTGAAGCGTCTTCTTGAGCGAAGGACGGCTTCTGAAACTCGTCTCGTAGTTTCTACTTCGTAAGGTAGATTAAATCGGCTTACGATACTCGTGCGGTCATCACGACTTGTGAAAAAAAGTATAAAAAAAAAAATTGAAGCGTCTTCTTGAGCGAAGAACGGCTTCTGAAACTCGTAGTTTCCATTTGGGGTATACGTTAATTTTGTTGACTTAAAATGATTAAAATTGAAGTTGTCTTCTTGCATAAGAAAAACAGCTTCCGAAACTCGTACTGATTCGTACTTATGCCTACGTCCATTACTCGAACTTGGCGGCTCTCGCTCTTGAGAAGCTAGGCTTACCGGATCGCGCTCTTGCGTCGGGTTCGCCGTCTTTCCATGTCTGCTCATGGGGTAGACTTTAAATTTTCGATTCGACCGCATACAGGTCAAAATCGCTACTTAGAATTTTGAGAAATTATATAAAAAAAAGCGAAAACGGCTATTAGCCGTGGTCGACCTCAGAAATATCTAGAGGTGACTCTTCTATATCTGGCTCATCTCGAGCATCTTCGGGATCTCGACTTATTACATCCGGCTCATCTTGAGCACTTGCGGGAACATTGATTTGAACTAGTGTGGTATCGCTACGTCGCTCTGACCTGGGCGCGATCTCATTGTCTGATGAGGAAGCGTCGTCACTAAGATGAGTTTCATCCGGACTATCTTCTGATTCTTCAGACAATTCCAATTCAACATCGGGGTCTCCCTTAGGTGCCGGCCTGATGGCATCGACATGTAACCTCGTCGAAGTTACCCCCTTGTGAATGAGGTAAACTTCATTAGACAATCTCTTTAAAACCTTGTGTGGCCCACTCCACGATGGTGTGAAGGTATGATCCTTCCTGATCCTTTTAGTCATTACCATATCTCCCACTTTATATACGATCGGCGTTACCGCCACTTTGGGCGCGTAACGCCATTGGTAATTTGTTTGATTTTTACGAATCTCCTTGACTCTTTCAAGGCGGGGAACGTCCGCTTGATTACGACGCTCTTGTCTATAAGCGAACATATTCCAATCACCAATCTGTGGTAATTCATAGCCGAGTACTACGAAACTGGGCGTATGCCCCGTAGCGGCGTTTTTTCTTGTTCTCAAGATATATGCCATCTGACTAACATGTCGATCCCACTCGTCGTTGGGTGAACCATATAATAAGGTTTTTAAGATCTTCTTAGCTTCTTGCACCCTCCTTTCTATTGGATTGGCCTGTTGGTGGTAAGCTGCTGTGAAGAATCTTTCAATATTGTTACGTGTACAGAACGTATCGTAAAAGCCGGAATTGAAGTGGCCTCCCTGGTCGGAAATGATGACCCTCGGAACGCCATATCTCGCCACTAGTTCCTCTTCGATAAATTGTGCTATTGTTTTTCCACTGACTTGGGTGAACGCCTTGGCTTCGACCCACTTACTAAATACATCCTCTACCATTAATATATATCGGTTATCTGCATCTTTGGTTCGCTGAAGTGGTCCGATTACATCGACGCTTAAAACTTCGAACGGATGCGATGGAGCATGGCTTCTGAGAGGAGCCTTCGGTTGTGACTGTCTGCTTTTTACGGAATTACAAATAATGCACTCATTTAAATATTTGTTAACTAGTCTCGACAAATTATTAAAATAATAGCGGCCCGAGATGATTCTAACAGTTTCATCGCGGCCGGGGTGACCTACTTCCGGTCGGTCGTGAAAATGAGATATTACTCTCATGACCATACGTTTTGGTACGTATAATTTTTCTTTAACATTTTCGCCTCTTGTCCAAAGTGTGCCGCCTATCACTTGTCTTGTATTGACGAATTTCACCTCTGCCTCGGTTTTATCTGCTTGTCGCACTAGAGTATTCCATCGTTCAATTTGGTCTTGGATATCTCTGGAGTGCGTTTGCGCTTCTCTGACCTGATCGTTTAATTCCAATGTGGTAATTACTGATATTCGTTCCTTGTACGAGAATTTTGGTGGGTACATTCTCTCCTCTTCGTCGTCTGCTTCGACGTTTGGGCCTTGAGGATTCCTGCTAAGATAGTCAGCCAATATATTTTCCTTGCCGGGACAATGTTCTATGGTGAAGCTGTATTCCTGAAGTAATAATGACCAACGAGTAAATTTCGTTTTCTCGTCCTTATGCTTATTTAACCATAGTAAAGCTCGATTGTCGGTTTTGACTATAAATGGACGGTCTGCCAAATATATTTTGTATTTCCTTATATAATTAACGACGCTCAAACATTCCAATTCATTAATATGGTATTTTCTCTCCGTCGGAGATAACGTATTACTAGCATAAGAGACGATGTGCTTCTGGTCATTATCCCCCAATTGATATAATACTGCAGATAATCCTATTAAGGATGCGTCCGTCTGCAGTATGAACATTTTATTGAAATCTGGCCGGTGCAGTCCTAGAGGTTTATTCAATACTTCTTTTAGTAAAATAAAAGCTTCTTGGGCTTCCGGATTCCACTTGAAGCGCCAGTCTTTCGAGAGTAGTCGGGTCAAGGGCTTTGTAATTATTGCAACATTAGGGATATATTCACGTACCCAATTACACAGACCAAGGAAACTCTGAAGCTGGCGCCTTGTCGTAGGGGCCGGATAATTTTGTATCTGTAATATGTGTTTTTTTAATGGTTGAGTGGTGTTGGCATTTATTTGATGCCCGAGATAGGTTATGCTTGACGTGGCTACCACACATTTTTCCGGTGACACCTTTAAATTATGCAAACGCAGGCGTTCAAAGACGGCTCTCAGATGGTTTACATGCTGTTCTATATTTTCGCTGTAGATGATAATATCATCGAGATATACTTTGCAGAAATGATGCAAGTAGCCGGTCAATACGTCTCTTGCCATAAATTTTTGGAATGTACATGGAGCGGTCTTCAATCCGAAAGGCATCACGTTAAATCGGTAAGATGCTCCATCTAATGTTGTAAACGTAGAATAGTTTTTTGACGACTCCTCAAGAGGGATTTGCCAATATCCGCTCTTGAGGTCTAACACCGTAAATAAGTTGGCGTTTCCTAGATCCTTTATACTCTCGTATATCTTTGGTAAGACGGATGCTTCGTCTTCCGTTACTTCATTTAAGTGACGATAATCAATGCAGAAGCGAGGCTTCTTGCCGGGCCTTTCAATTATAATAGGAGGCGAACTGTACTGAGCGGTACTCGGTTCTATGACCCCGGCTTTCAGCATCTCTTCAATTTGATCGTACATAACTTTTTTCTTAGAAGGAGACATGGGGTAGGGTTTGATATTGAACGGGCGGTCGTCTTTAACTTTTATTTTATGTTTCGTTGTCACCGTGGTAGCTTGGGTAGGCACCGCGGTGAACAATTCAGCGAATTCCTCGAATAGAGGTTTTAAATTATCGTTTCCGATGATCAGTTCTTCGGGAAGCCGGCATTGCTTCCTTGCTTGATGTGCTGCTTGATTCCAGAAGACGGTTATTCGCTCTTCAGTGCCGACGTAGACACATTTACGTTGATAATCGAATACGACATTGTGAGCATATAAAAACGGGGCTCCCAGAATGAGCTCTTCATTTAAATTTTGAATGACCTGAAACGTGGTCTGAAAGGGTACATCTAGTACATTAACGTTTATGGTCGTAGTCCCGAGGGATTCTACTAAACCATCGCCACAAGCCATAACAAAAGTTTGGGGAGCTGTAAGTTGATCAATGTCGTTCAAAAATTTCGGTTGGATAATATTCCTTGTCGAACCTGTATCCAATAAAGCGTTAACCGCTCGATTATTAATTATAATCTTAATGCGAGGCAGAGGGAAAGCGTCGTTGGTTTGATTGATAGATTCTAATGGAGTGAATCTGTGGGGAGATAGGTTGACTTCTTGATCCTTAAACAGGTAATTAAGGTCAGGAAGGTCATCGAAGTTTTTTAATTTAAACTTCTTGCTTCGGAGCTTCCCCGAGGGTCGCTTCGAGCCTGCTGGGGCCTGGTAGGCGGGGCTGGTACAGTTCGGCCTGGGCCATCGCCTCTGACCCCCGCTTGGTTTCCCGTATTCATATTACGATAGGGATTGTTTGGGCATTCTGCATGAAAATGCCACTGCTCCGTTGGGCAATATCTGCAAGGGCGATACGGGACTCGGGAGTTCCTTACGTCTCCAGTACCCCTTCTCGGTATATCCCCTCTAGGCAGCGAGGAAATACTATTTGCAAAATGCACCCTTGGTGCTGGCGGATTATCTCTTCTTTGAGATCCATTGAATGGTGTCCTAGATGCACCAAAGGAACTGGAGGACGGCTTCGTTAAGGCGGAGGGTTCCGTTCTCCAGTTACTGCTCGATTGCTGATTCCCTTGAGCTGAAGCGGTAGAGGTGGACGCTTCTCGGTCTTTGCTTTTCTTTGCATTTTGCAGAATCTCGAATTCTTTATTCTCATCCATGATTTTAGCCATTTGTTCGGTCATCGTCACTAGTGTATTTGTATCTGGTATGACGGCACTCTTTAGGAGCATTTTCATATCAGGTCTCAATTGATTGAAGATGGTAGCCGCCTTCATCGCCTCCGGCTTAAACGGATCGATCCTCTTGAAGAGGCATACCTTCCTTGAAATAAATACTGACGTATTTTCCTCGGCATCTTGTTTCTTGCCATATAAATTAGCTACTGCTTCGGTGAGTATTTGACCTGAATCATAACGGCTTCTGAACCGCTCGAGGAATAGAGGATACGTGGTAATTAGGGTTCGATATTGTTCGAACCATTTCTTAGCATCATCTTTGAGCTGTTCTGATATTTTATATAGTCGGTCGTTATCCTGCGTAATTCGTACTCGGACGAAAAATTCCTCCATTTGATAAATGAAGGTTTCAGGGTCTTCGTGTTCGAAGCCATGAAATTCCGCATTTGGATGCTTCGACCGATACTTATGCTCGTGCGTGGCTTCGCTTAGAGCTTTGGCAAGACCTGCTGCCATTTGGGCGAACACTTGTTCTGAGGAGGGCTGTATGACTCCTTCAGTGGTACTCGGGCCAACCCCCGAACTACCCAGTACATCCTCCGCGCACGGCCTCTCTAACCCTCTAGAGACGTTGTCCATCACAGATGTCGGCTCGTCGTAAAACTGGAAAGGCGTTGATTCATCCATATCCTTTCCAGAAAGCCCTGCTGACTAACAACGCCCCACGTTGGGCGCCATGTAGAAGAACGCACTACCGGGCGTCAAAATGACGCGACACCAATTTATTTCTCAGGGGGCGCCAGTCGCGTATTACCCCGTTCTTCTACCTCCCAGGCGGGTTCGAGATAAGATGACTTCGGTAGCCGAAAAGCGGGACCAAGGCTGCACTACCACAGATCGGAAACTACGCTCTCTCTGGACCCGAATTCCCTCGTTAGGGGTTTAGGCACCTCTTAATTTCCTGAATTTTTGCATAAAAAAATCCCAACCGAAGAATTTCTCTGCGGAGGGATTAGTTTTGGTACGCGAAAATCGCGTTTTGGTCCATTAATAACGGAATATATTTCTCAAAAAACGCATAAAAAAATCCCTATCAAACCTTCGTAAAGCAACCAGAAGGTCGAACGTTAATGCGAATTAACTCGACACATCCGGCTTTCTCTACGAAAGTTCCAGGGATTATAGACCGTCAACAGGCCTCAAGATCAATTAAGAAATATTAGTTCAAAGAATCCGTTTATTTAACAGAATTGGTTATACAAAATTCTCAAGAAAGAATCGTGCCTTCCCCAATCAAGGTAGTGACTTTCAGACCATACAAGCGAGAGCGCTCGCGCTAACGATCGATTAGGTAGAAAAGATTCATACGTACCTTCTCAGAATCAAAATGCGAGCTTTTAGAATCATTTCAGACTCTGGGTAAATGAATAATTAAGGCTGACTGAAATTAACTTAAAAAAGTTTTACTAAATGAATTTAGTTTCGCTAGAGACTACCTAGCTTTAAAGTTCTTGTATCGTGGAAATTCACGTACTCAAACACATTCTGAGGACTTATTACTGCATAAGTTGAGTGGCGTTCGATCAGTCCACGACTTACTAACCCTTATCACAGTCGATTAATAATATCGATTTGGCAGCGTCTCACCTTCGAGCGACTATTAGGCAAAATTGAATTTTTGGATTTTTATGCACAAGGCGTTTTCCTCTATAACTTTGTCATTTGAAAAGCCCCGTTAGTGGCTTTTCTACCATCGCTTTGTCTGGACTACTCAACGCGCTCGACCAAATTGCGAGCCGCTGGGTCAATCCAAACTCCTTCCATGCGAGAAACCGGCCTTGTACATGTGCATTGATTTTTATCAATTTTTGCTTATCGGCACTACGCCGGCTTTGACAAAATCTTCTATTTTGCCTTTTGGATGCAGTGCATCGTTAAAATTTTATGCTCATACTTTAGAATTGTGCTTTCAATGATCGTACCTCAAAGGTCAATGTCTTTGGTTGAGGAATAAAAAATAAAAAATAATTTAAAGTATATTTTCGTGGTACTTTTTAAACTGACTTCGTGGTACTTTTGAAAAATCCATTTTAAGACCAATTTCAGCGTACTTTTGAAAAATCGATTTTCGAGCCAAATTTCAAGGTACTTTTGAAAAACTAATCTGCGGGTGAAATTTTGGCGTACTTTTGAAAAATCGATTTTCAAGCCAAATTTCAAGGTACTTTTGAAAAGTTAATCCGCGGGTGGAATTTTGGCGTACTTTTGAAAAATCGATTTTCAAGCCAAATTTCAAGGTACTTTTGAAAAGTTAATCCGCGGGTGGAATTTTGGCGTACTTTTGAAAAATCGATTTTCAAGCCAAATTTCAACGCAGTTTTGAAAAATTAGTCTGCAAGTGAAACTTTGGCGTACTTTCGATAAATCGATTCTTAGGCCAAATTTTGACGCCCTTCCAAAAATATTATTTTTCAAAGTCCAATTTATGGTACCTTTGAAAAAGTATATTATTCATAAATCTTTGTCATTATATACTTCTACTCTGATATTCTGAACCAAAAACATTTTTCCTAAGTGAAAATTCGATGTTTCTTCGAATTTTCACCTGGTCATTTCCAACGCCTTATAGAACCCAAAACGGTCCTTGTGGACTGATCTGCGCCTCTGCAGACTCCCAAAAATGTCTTTAAATGAAATTTTTTGCCTAAGTCGAATTTTGATTATGTCTTCAACTTAGGACGATTTTGGAGAGTTCTACAACATTACAACCCCTAGAATGATGTATTTGCACCTACTCGAAAAAGAACCTACCAGAAGATTCCAAAGTGACATCTGGAATTATCGAGAGAATGGTGGCGTCATCACAGAACAATCGAGATCTATCATTTTTAGGTATAAAAGACCGACCGCGTTCTCGGCGAGTAGTTCGGAAAGTTCAGAAAGTTCAGAAAGTATAGAAAGTGAGGTTAAGACTTCCAAGATAAACAAAGTGATAAACATTGTGATTTTAGTCAGTAAAGTGTATTTAAATTAATAATAGTATTGTGAAGTATCCAGTAAATATTTAATAAAGTGTGTTAGTGGACATCTCTTGTTATAATCTTTGGAACCCACGGATTTGCAAGGGGTAGTTTCCTAAGGGTGGAAACACGTTACAATTGGTGTCAGAAAGCGGAATTTTATGACAAGAGGAGCTCTGAAGTTGTGCTGGAGTGTTCGAGAAGTATTCTCGAGGTTTAGTGCTAACACAGGACTCATTTACTGGACATTGTTCGAGGGTTATTTTCGAACAGGAAAATAGTGTTAAGTGCATTTTTGAGACATTGTAGAACATTTTATTAGGACATTAGTGTGATAATTAATTCCTTTGAACTGAGAAGTGATAGAGACACTGAAAAAGACTCATTTAGTGCGTGAAAATTTCTAGAACTTTTCTATTTGGACATTAGTGGAGATTAGTAAATTCTCTAAACTGGATAGTGACAAAAGACTCTGAATAAGACTTTTTCGTGCTATTTCGAGATTTGTCTGGAAAGTTCCATTACCGATATTGACGTGACAGTTAAATTTATTTTATTTTAACATAATCTTATGCCTATAAAAACTAGAAGTATGGCATCCGATAAACAAATACAGGACTTATTCGAACAATTCCAAAAAATGATGGCGCAGCAACGGCAGGAAGACAAAGAAGAACAGGAGAAAAAACGTCATGAAGAAAAAGAAGAAAGGAACGAATTAAAGAAAATGATGGAAGATCAGGAAATAAGACGTCAGAAAGAAAAAGAGGAGGAAGAAAGAAGACGTCAAGAACAAGAAAGACAACGTCAAGAGGAAAAAGACGAACTCAGAAAAATAATGGAAGACTTGGAAGAAAGACGCCAGGAGGAATTAAGGAAAATCCTGAGCGATCAAATAAAAATACAACAGGACGCAATCATTTCTGTCAAGGAAGAAGTTAAAGAAGAGATAAACAAGGTCGAAGAAAAAGTAGATAAGGTTGAAGGAAAAGTAGATAAGGTAGAAGAAAAAGTAACTGAGTTTGAAGTAGAAATAGACCGGCTTAAACGACAGTTGAGAGATAGAGGAAGTCAGCAAGTGGTATTATCAGGTCAGCGACTAAAACCTCCTTCTTTTGACGGCCAAAGTTCCTGGACGACGTACAAGAGGCAGTTTGAGGCAGCAGCATGTGCGAACAACTGGGATAACGAGGAAAAGGCCATGGCATTAGTTCTGGCGTTAAGGGGCCAGGCCTCAGAATTACTTCAGACTATCCCAGTGGAGAAACAAAGGGACTTTAAAGTCTTGGAAGCTGCATTAGACTTGAGGTATGGCGATCAACACCTTGCCCAATTATACCAGACTCAGCTGAAATCCCGGATGCAAAAAGCTGGGGAAAGTTTACAAGAATTTGAAGCTGCGATAGAGAGACTGGCACACCTGGCGTATCCGAGTGCACCTAAAGAATTCCAGGAACAATTAGCCGTGGGGGCCTTTTTAGATGGTATAAGGGACGAAGAGGTCAGGCGAGTTCTGAGGCTGACGAGACACCAAAGTAGTAGCGAAGCTTTGGTGCGTGCACTCGAAGTAGAAGCCGCTTACAGGGATACTCCAAGGTCGAGAGTGCGAGCTGTGACTCTCGAAGAATCGCAACCAGAAATGAACCAGAACCCCTTGCTGACTGAGATGCAGAAAATATTCACCAAATTATGCGATAAATTGGATGGCCTCGGAAAGCAGGAAAAACAACAAAATAAAGGAAAGCCGAGCGGAGGTATTAAATGTTACAACTGCGGCAAGGTAGGACACATGAAGCGAGACTGTCGACAGCAGAACTCGGAGAGTCGAGTAAATGCTGTGAATGTTGAAGAGAAGCAGGAAAACAGTACCAGGGGGGTTATGCTGGCTAGGGAATGCGGTGCCCCCAGAGAAATAAAGATTTCCCGGCTTCGAAGAATTGCAAGCAGTCTGTTGTTGCATGGATATGTGAACGGAAGAAAATGTTTGTTTACCATCGACACAGGTACTACGTCATCAATAGTACGGCCAGGATTTATATCGGGCATAAAGATTACCAAGAGGCAAAATGAAGAAGTGATCGTCCGGACAGCTACGGGGGACAGGGCTACGGTTCATGGAGAAGTAGACCTGGGTTTGCAGATTGGACAATTAAGGTTCGACCACAGGGTCATCGTGGCTGACATCACGGATGATTTCATTTTGGGACTGGACATTATGGAACAGTATGGATTTATTGTTGACGTAGGAAAGCGAGTTTTAAGGATTGGGAACGAACAATTTATTCTGTCAAAAGTGAACAACCAATGCGAGAAAACCAAGCTGTTGACAACGCAGGCAGTCAAAACTCCTGCATTATCCAGAAAACCAGACAAGGAAGATTGCAAGCGCTACCCTCAGGTGAGAAAATTGCCGAACATGGTTGAAGTCAACACTGTCAAGATCGATCTTCCAGACAGTTGGCCAAAGGAAACTCTGAGGCAAGAGCAATTGCGCGATGTAGAAATCGGACCCATGTTGAGAGCAAAAGAAGGCGGAACGCGTCCAGCATGGAAGGATGTTTCCAACAAAGAAGTGGGGCTGAAGGCTTTATGGTCACAATGGGATTCACTTATGGTCGTAGATGGGCTTTTGAGGAGAGCATGGGAAAGCCCAGATGGGAAGCAGGTTGCCATGCGTCTAGTGATTCCCAGGTGTCGTGTACCAGAAGTACTCCAGGAAGCACATAATGAAACATCCAGCAGACACTTCGGCATAAACAAGACATTGAGTAGAGCACGGGAACAGTTCTATTGGCTTAATAGTCGCCAGGATGTGGAGGCCTAGTGTCGCACGTGTAAGAATTGTGCTGCCCGTGGGGAACCATTTTCCATGAGCAATTACAGAAATGGAAGTCGAAAACAGCCGAAGAATGACCGAGAGCAGATAAACAAAACTAGTAACCGATTGAAGGCTCGTTATGATCAGAATGCCAGTACAGGGGGATTCAAGGTGGGGGATCTGGTTTGGCTGTACAACCCACAGCGGAAGGAATGGAGATCCCCGAAACTTCAACCTCCTTGGGATGGACCGTATACTGTTATTACCCGAATTAATGATGTCGTCTATCGGATTCAACGAAACAAAAAGTCCAAGATGAAGATCGTACACTTGGATAGACTGGCGAAGTACGTGAAAGAGAACTGCCTGACCGGGACGTTCAGGCTTAAGGAGGGGGCAGTGTAATGTGTTACAACCCCTAGAATGATGAACCTACCAGAAGATTCCAAAGTGACATCTGGAATTATCGAGAGAATGGTGGCGTCATCACAGAACAATCGAGATCTGTCATTTTTAGGTATAAAAGACCGACCGCATTCTCGGCGAGTAGTTCGGAAAGTTCAGAAAGTTCAGAAAGTATAGAAAGTGAGGTTAAGACTTCCAAGATAAACAAAGTGATAAACATTGTGATTTTAGTCAGTAAAGTGTATTTAAATTAATAATAGTATTGTGAAGTATCCAGTAAATATTTAATAAAGTGTGTTAGTGGACATCTCTTGTTATAATTTTTGGAACCCACGGATTTGCAAGGGGTAGTTTCCTAAGGGTGGAAACACGTTACATTATTATAAACTTAACAGCGGCATACTTTCTCAGCCGTAGTTGGAAATTATTCACCGATCCCTCGCGACAGATTGAAACTTGGCTCTGTTGGAGCCTGCTCCAGGTTATTGGTCCCTTTAGGTGACGTTGGTGATATCTGCCCAGCAGCTCGGAGTCCAGACCCAGACCCCAACAGGGATTATTATTATAAAAAGAAATTAAAAGTGTGATTGTAGACCGAGAAAATGAAAACCATTCAGCCGTTAAGAATGAAAATGGCAAAAACCGAATTGTATTAAAATATACAGAGTATTCTATTAAAAAAAGACAATGTGTCATACACTTCCTGGAAAATATTAAAAATTGTTTCAAAAAGAGACATTTTCTCGTAGCGACCCTGTGGAGTATTTGCTAAATTTAATGCAAAAGTAATGAAAGGACTGATGAATTCTCCTCACTCGATTTCGGTTTTTAAAGTAGCGCATGTCAAAAACAGAAAAAAACTCGATATATAATAGTACGTCCGCAAAGAAAACCGACGATAATTAAGTTTGTTAATTGGCTTCACAACATCTATCATATGACTAGTGTAGCGAGATAACGTGACAATTTTTGCAATGGCTTAGCAACATGTGATATATTAATATAATGTATATAATAAATCTTATTTTTTCCTGTTTGTGTTTGAGAATGAACCTGGATATATCAATCAGAATTTAATTCTGTATTTAGCGATGTAAAAAATAATTGATAAAAACGGCCTCAGCTAAAACTTCTGGTGTGAATAAACAAACACTTGCTAATTTTAGTAATTAACGATCTGAGTTTTATGTCAGAAAATAATTAATTGATCTTTCTGTCATATGATTCTATATTTTATAAAAAATAATTAATAAATAGAATACGAGGTGGACATACCCTGTTTCTTTTTTTCTACATACAGTAGGGTGGAATGAAAATACCGACCTTTCTATTTCATTTGGATGTTCTAATAATAACAAAAGTTGCCTTTAGAGGTGGTTACTAAGCATGGCAAATTTTGATTCTATACGAAAATATTTCGAGAAGCCACAGTTGCTCTAAAATAAAAAAATAAAAATAAGTTCAAAAGAATGATTATAATAAGAAAAAAAAATTCAGATATTTTCTGGGCATACAAAATTATAATTAGCTGCGAAAATTTTTTGAGGTGCCAGAACTGCTTTGAATCCCAATACTTAGGTATAATATATTTTTGGTGCTTTTCAGAATATGCAATTACATTTATTATTTATAATTAATTAGTTGTAGCATATTCATGGTTTCTTAGTGTTTTTTGGGTATTTTTCCGATTTCATATTAAAAATAAATTAAAAAAAAACTTTTTAAAAACAATGGTTTTATTTTAAATCAAACTCCAATAAAGAGTGGAAAATATATTTTTTTCAACTTTGTAAATAGAAAACTATTGAGCGGTCATAAAATATTACTTCGTCTAATCAGAGCGCCCAATGGTTTTCTATTTACAAAGTTGAAAAATAGTAGTTTGTGCAACAAGAGTGGATATGATATCCATATCGCACGATAAAGGAGTTTGAGTACGGCACCGTAGGCGGAGTGCTTCAAATCTTTTTTCTACTCCCTTATGTAAATTTGCTGTTTTCTGTACAGTCTGTAGAATGGATACCTAGGCAATTCCAGTTAACCGAACGGATATATTTCATATCAGTTCTAGGATGGGTATGAAATGAAACCGACCAAGCACAGTTCGTGTATTAAGTGCATAGACAACTATTCGTTTTAAAATCAAATTAGTGCGTAAGCTGTCAGCGTGTATTGTCAGTGTGTAGTTGTGTAATATATTAATGTTTAATAAAATGTGTAGTTTTTTTAAGCTGGTCGTAGAAAAAGTATACTGTACAACTCGAGTGGATTATCCATAACGCACTCAAAAGATTTGAAGCACTCCGCCTACGGCGTCGTGCTCTAACTTCTTTATCGTGCGATATGGATATCATATCCACTCTTGTTGCACAAACTACTAGTGTATGGTAACAGAAAGAAGATAACAATAATAATTTACAGTTGAAATTGTCTCTTGATTTTAAAACATGACATCTTTGTGCGAGACTGTATCCTTACTCGAGCAAAATCTTTTGCAGTTGCTCCGCAAACACTAAATGATGCTTCGGTCACTAGTTTAACATGTCTTTCTACTACAACTTGGGTATGATAACTGCAAACTATCACCGTCGTTGTGAATCAAACTTCTCAGGTCTTGTTATTCTAAAAGCATGTTGATGAGAGGTTCTGACAGCTTGCAATGCGATCAATTTATAATCTCAATATATTATTTGGCATCAAAGTTAATTGTAGGAATATAAGATTTCGAATTCCTGCTGTATTTTGTACTCTTTCCTTTAAAATTCGAAGAAATACTTCCTTTCTAGTTTTCCTGTAAATTTTCCTGTCTTTTTTCTCTTGGTTTATTCTTGGGGTTTTCGAGATATATTTCCTTGAATTCCAAATAACATTCAAAACCTTGCCACAGTCCTCCACGATTTTTCGACCTTTCCCCTTTAATTTGTATCCTATTACCTTAGTATTTGCTTCATCTGTGATGAGACTGACGTATTTTAGTACTGCGCTTGGTATCATCGCTATAACTCGAAAATGCCTGTACTGTCGCAAGTCAAAGGCGGAAATGGCAACTTCAATCGTATTTGTGAAAATGATGGCGTCAATTCCTTTGAAATTGACGGAACGGCAGTATTTAATTTTTCATAACATTCAGTTTGGTTGTTAGCAGTTTTTACTTGAATAGAATCTTCGAATTGTGTGGTAGTTCTTTCTGTCTCATTATCGAATTTCTTAAACCTCATTATAACCTTCTGTTTTCTTTGCCCTTTATCATCCAGTTCTTTAGTCGCTCAAACATCGATGGCACGTACGGCCATATTTCTTTCCATTCTCCATATTCCATGTTTGGCACTTTAGATAATTTAATGTAGTTATTACAAAGAAAAATCAGAACGTTTACAGAGTGCAACATCTAAGAATTGTTTTGTTTTAAATAAATAGATAGAACAAAAACCATCGACACTTTGTGTCAACAATTCGGAAATACTGTAAAGTTTATTTATAAAGCTCTCTCTCTATTGACGACTTCAAACGAGCTTTTTAAATCGATAGAGACAGTGACTACAGTTCACCTTCGTCTCTGAAACATTTAAAATGATTAATTATTTTTTACAAAGCCGTCTCACATGAGTGAATTGCTGTAAATCCTGATTGATTATCTTATATTATTGTTATAGTAAGTTGGTCATGAGTTACTACTTCTACATTTTCTTCCAGGGAAGATATTGTATTTATACGTCTTTGCTGTTCCAGTAATTTTGTTCCTGAAATATTTTCTACTGGAATTATTAGTGATGCTTTCAACAATTCTGAAAATTCTCCGATATTATACTCTTCGCAAAAACGAAGAGTATATTGCATTTGATCGGCACATTTCTAAAACCGGAAATATCGCTCGTAGAGAAAATTTTTTTATATCATTGTGTTAGTGAACGAATTTTGAACAACTTTCAAAGTGTTCATCTGTCTGTGCGTCCGTTACATTTCTTGTAAGCACGATAACTTAAGAAAGAAAAATCCGATTGTATTGAAATTTGGAAAGTAAGTTAGTGTTAGCTAGAAGAAGAACCCCATTGTGTTTGAAGAAAATTAATCAGTAAATAAGAAAGTTATTAATCATTTAATTAAAAAATATATATTTTCTTAATTTTTGTCGCTTGCACTAAAATAGAAATTTTGCGAAATGTTATGTCTATATTATATTTTTTTGTTTATGCATTTTACTAATATATATTTTATAATAATATATCAAATGCGTTGAAATATAATTTTCGAAAGTATATATTACAGACATTCAATTTTTGTAGTAATCTGTGATGGTGCAGTGGTTAAAGTTTTATCTGGTCTTGTGTTCGAATCCCCGACAGGTTGGATGTTTTTTCTTTCAATTTTTTTTCATATATTTTTTTTTCACAACAAAGTTGGTATCACAAAGTTCAGGCTGTCCAAAAACTAACATTATTTAGAAGAAAACTGCGAAGAGTATCCTATAGAATGTGTAATAATTAAATATTAAGCTCAGTAAATTGGCGAAGAGTACCTACAATTTACCTTGTTCAATCTTGTACTGGTACTGACAATGCCGGTGGGTATGCATTTATTGTATGTCTGCGTATGGCTGCTGTCCTTTCGGACAGCCGGGGCTTTGGATTTGGGGGTTGTCTACTATATGTGTTGTGTTCATGTGTTCATGTTGTGTTGACAATATATAATAACGGAATACCAATGACTTCAAACATGTTTTTTTTTATTAAAGTTCCGTTGTAATTTTTACTTTAAATGCACTCAGAGCTTATCGTTTGAGGATTGTTTAGCATGTGTATGGGCTTATCTTCACTTGCTGCCACTAAGGTGGTATTATCTGCAAGCTAAAGTTAAAAATTTAGAACTACTCAATGTCGCCAGTCCCACACCTCTCGTCGTATCACGTGTTCGCTACGCAATTTATACAATACAATTATACATTGCACAGCGTTATTAATTTTGAATTCAAATTGACATATCGACAAAAATCGAGCTAAAATGGAATACTGAAAATCCGCGAATAACGAAAGTTGTACTGCTCAGTTTTCAACAGATATTATCAATGGGTACATTCCATCTCAAATGAGAATCCAAATCAGTAGAAATTTCGAAATTGCGTAACGTGAACATCATACCTCGTGATTTGTTTTTATTATAAATCAAATTATTAGAACTAAACATTGAACAATGGTTTGACTGATTTTTACTTCTTTTCACATCAACAGTATATAAATTATACAGGCACAAAAAAAATATTTTCCAAAGGTGAAAGACATGTATCCTTATGTTTTTTTAGCCAAATATCATGTCAGAAATACATGTTTCACTGCTCAGTTTTTCGCAAATTGACACTGAATTATTAGGGCGGCCCTTATTTTTCGACTTTATATTTTTTTGCGGGCCACCCCCTAGATTGGTTTCAATACTTAAAAAAATATTCTGTGCAAAATCTGAACTCAATCGGATAACGAGAAAACGTGCCACCCAACCCTTGATTCTGGGAGATTCAAATAAATTCTAATAAACTTCGATATTTATTTTTTCAAAGCTTGCTACTGACAATCGAGTTAATAGTGACTGAAAATAAATAATATACATTTAATTTATGAAAAGTCATTAATTTGATTATAATTTTTGGTATAAGGTCTCCTTTTTAAAATCGGAAAATCGTGTTCTGTAATCTTTTACAACTTGCAAGACGAATTGTTTTTGTTCCTCATCTTTTGTCATTACATTATTGTAATCTGTCAATAACTTAACACCCCGCTCTGCTGTATCATTAACAACTTTGATTTTTTTAACAATATCCAACCCTTTGTTAAAACTATCGTTTTTAGACCAAGTTGAATGGTACGTTTCAAGAAAGTCATCATTTATGTGAAATCGTTTGAAAAACTTTCGGGTTTAGATAGTAACAAAATGTTCAATAAATGTGTTAATAATAATAATGTTTATTTGAATTTAAAAGATTAGATACATCATTTGACAAAGAAAGAAATTTTCCAAATAAACACTCAGGTTTCACAGAAGTATTCTAGTAGATACTTGTTTGTGATGTTGGGAGTGTGGACATTTTATTATTACATTTATATCTAATATCTATGTATAATATAATATTTACACATACATACACATATACATTTACTTACATACTAGACACTATAAAATCAAATATACACATACCACATAACTTAATAAATAACGATAAGTAAATAAACACATCATATAAATCTCAATAACTTCTCAAAAAATTGCCTTGCAGGATATTATTCATTTGGTTCCTAGGAAATTCCAAAATCCATGTTTTTACTTTCTTTTTAAACATAAACATATTTTTCACATTTCTTATATCATCAGGTAAGTAGTCATATAATTTTACAGATAAATAAGTGTGATTCTTTACACCAACTGTTTTATAAACTTTTGGTTTTACTGTAATTATATTTTTTAGTCTGGTGTCATAACCATGTTTCTTAAAATCTATATTTTTTGTTTTTTGAAGGTTCATTAGAAGAGAGTAACCATATAATTGACGGATGTCCATAACAGTCATTTCTTGTAGCAAACTATTACTTGAATAAGTATATTCTTTATTTAATATAATTTTTAAAAACCACTTTTGTAAAACCATTAATTTATTCAAATAACAATTTGCCACTGCTCCCCAACCTATTATTCCATAGGTGAAATGCGTCTGTATTAATGCAAAATATAATGTCTTTAATTGACTAATACTTAGGTACTGTTTCAGGAATTTGAAACGTGATAATAAATATCTAGTTTTATTTGTAATATAATTTACTTGCAAATCCCAACGAAGGTGTTTGTCAATCTTAATACCTAAGTATTTCATCGATTTTGCTTCCTCAATGATTAGATTTGATGATATGTTCAAAGGACCGAAATTTGGGAGATTATTCACTAAGGATGTAAAAGGAAGGTATTTGGTTTTCATGTTATTTATAGTTAAGATATTTGTGTCAAACCAATTTTTGATGTTTTTGAAATCCTTCTCTACTATTTGTTTTAGGTCCTGCCACGTGTCTGCACTATAAAATATAGCGGTGTCATCAGCAAAGCTCAAAATTTCTCCTGCACTATTAAGGGTAAGTAGACTATTTATATAAATAATAAATAAAATCGGCCCTAAAACAGTTCCTTGAGGGACACCCCAATTTATAATTCGTGAATTACTTAGAGCCTCATTAATTCGTACATATTGGGTCCTCCCTGTAAGATAACTTTTTATGAGTTGGAAAGCATTTCCCCGAAACCCGAGTTTCTGAATTTTTGACAATAGTCGCTTGTGACAGACAGTATCAAATGCCTTTGCTAAGTCTACAAAAACACACAGAGATGGCTTATTATTATCTAATTTTCTATAAATTAACCCTGTTAAATAGGCTATAGCATCTTCTGTGGACTTTCTTTCCCTGAAACCAAATTGCCTGTTAGATATAATATTAAATTTATCTAGAAATTTCACAATTCTATTTTTTAGTATCTTTTCAAGCAATTTGGCAACATTGGAAATTAGCGCAATAGGCCTATAGTTGATTAATTTTAATTTATCGCCATTTTTATATAGGGGTTTTATAACTCCAACTTTTAATACATTTGGAAATATTCCTTGTGCAAGCGAGCTATTGATCAAATGAATAAGTGGTTGCTTTATTTCATTTATGGTTTGTTTTAGGGTTTCGGCTTTAATATTATCGTAACCAGGTGCCTTCTTTTCTTTTAAACTATTTGTAACCTCTCTTAATTCAGTTTCGTTAGTTGGTTGCAAAAATATTGAATTTTCAAGGTATTTCTCATTATCACTAAGTTGACCAGTATTTTGTATTTGCTTTGCTAAAGATTCACCCATATTAATATAGTGCTGATTAAACGTATCAGCTATTTCTTTTTCATTTTTAATGATTTTGTTATCGAATTCAATTTCCTTTAAAATCGTATCGTTATTACTTTTATTACAAATTCGATTTACCGCATTCCAAAGTTCTTTTGTAGAGTTCTTATTTTTTGTTATGATACTATTATAGTAATGCATTTTAGCATTTTTAATCAATTGCGTTAGTTTGTTTTTATATTTTTTGTATTGTCTGATTATTTCTGTATTTTCTGGGTTTTGTTTCATTTTATGGTATAAAGATTTTTCTCTTTTTCAGATTGAAGGAGGCCTGACGTTATCCATTCTTTTTTTCCTTTGGATTTGTTCATTTTTTTTATAGTTTTTGTGTTTTTGTTTATGTAGTATGTGAACTTATTAATAAATGATTCCCACTGTAGATTAAGATCTTCCTTTTGGTATATATCTGCCCATTGTTCTTTTTGTAAATCACATTGTAAGTTAATATAATCTATATATTTTTTTTTTGTATAATTTGTCTTAGTTAAAGGAGTAATATTACTATTTGTATCTAGATATAATAAAATTGGGTAGTGATCTGTAATTGGTGTTTTTATTATAATAGGAAAAAAATTGTTTTCTCTTTCAGCACTCTTAATAAAAAAATGATCTATGGTGGATTTTTGTTCATTTTGTTCTCTGGTGTACTTGTTTATATATGACCTAAAGTCATATTCGTTTAGTATATTTAAATATTCTTGACAGAAATCATCATCCGAGGAAATATTGATGTTTATATCTCCAGTTAATACGTGTGCGTAATAACATTTATTTGTTTCCTTTAGATAATTTTTTAATCCGTCATTGAAACTATATGGACATGTGTTAGGAGATCTATATATACAAGTTATTAAAATATTTCTATTATTTACATTTATTTCTACTTCCAGTAAATTTAAATTAATGAGGTTATTATTATATTTTATATTTTCTATTATGTAAACTCTATGATGATATGATAGACATTTTTTTATTAGTACTATTACTCCAGCATTTTTGTTAACATTTCCTTCATTATACAGAGTGTCATATCCATTTATATTAAATAATGCTAGATCCTGAATTTCAAATGTTTCTGTTAGAGTGAAGTAGTGAAGTGATTGAGTAATAGCAAGAGTTCATCAAAATTTTTTTGTAGACTTCTGATATTGGTTTGAAATACTTTTATATTTGTATTTAGATTTAAGTTTGAAATCAAATCATTGTGTTCAATTACATCATTTGCAATATTTGTTTTAATATTTTCATAATTATAATGTTTTATATATGGATTCATTTTTTATTTTTGGTTTTTTTTTCACACATTCTTACAATTCAATAATAGATTAGATATACATTACATTCGGCTAAAACAAAGAAAAGTAAATGAAATAATATTGTTATATAAGTTAATTCCTCTTTTTTTTGTTATCTTTTTGTACTTTTTCCTCTGAATTTGATCTTTTCTTCTCTGTAGCTTTTGTGCCTGAATTTTGTATGTTGCTTCTCAGGGTCCTTCCTCTTATCTCTTCGTTACGTATTTCATCACTGGTTTCCTGGAACCCGATATTTTCTCCTGCTTTTTGTGTGCAAATAGGTGTAGTTGGAGCACTTTTTGAATTTTTGTCTGCATCCGTTGATGGTTCTTGTGCAATAGATTCACTTGATGTCTGATCTTCACCACATAATAGATTTGCTACGCCATAGGACTCCCCATTTATAATCAGTTTATTTTTATAGATTTTTGCGTTATATTGTTTTTCCCTCGCTTGTTTCAGATGTTTCACTAATATTCTTCTATCTTCGAGTTCCTGAGGTGTTAGATCATTAGTTATATATACTCCAGTTCCTTTAAGTTTATATGCGTTTTTCAGTATATCTATTTTCTTTTTATAAGAAACTAATTCTAATAAAATAGGTCTGGGTTTCAGATTCTCAACTGTTTTTCCTATGCGATGTATATCACGGACTTCTGTCAATTCAAAAGATATCTCCAATTTCGTTTTTATAATATCCTGGATAACTGTTTCTAAATCTGATTTATTTTCGTTGACTCCATATATCACTAGGTTATATTTTTTTTGTTGTTTTTGTGTTTCGAAAAGTTGATCGTTTAGTTTTTTATTTTCTCTCTCTAACGTTTCCACCTTCCCCTGGATTTCTTTAATTTCTTTGCAAAAGTTCGTTTCTATTCGTTCAAGTCTATTTTCTATACGTATATTGTTAGCATTTACAGCTTTAAGTAATTGATATAGGTCTTCATTTGAAACAGTCTTGCCTTCATCTGATACTTCTTCGGGCATTACGTATAAGTACACTAAGTATTATTTTAATATCCTTTTAGGTGTTTCTATAGTGTGTGATTACCTTTAGAAATTTCACTTTTTATTGGTGTGTAAAAAGTCTGTGTAAAGACTTCTAGCAATTTGTATATTTATTGTTCATAAAAATTCAACATAAAATCTCCTATCAGTGTTTGTTACTGATAAGAATATTAGCCTCAAAGTAAATCGAACTAAATGCACTTTGCAGTGGCTTTCTTACACTTGTTTAGAGTTAGAATTATTATATTATATGGGTACTTGCCAGTAACTTATATGAACTGCACTATTTTGGGTGGGAATTTCTCGTTCGTTTGCTATATCTTTGGGTGTTTGTTACAGAGCTCTTTCAATCACATGCTTTCTACTTAAGCCACACACTTTGGAATTTCATTTTCCCCTATCTCCATTCGCTTGATCCTTTTACCATATGATGATTCTTCTTCTATATCTAATGGCTTTTCTTCCACATCCGATGATTCTTCTTCCACATCCAATGTTTCTTCTTCCAAATCCTCTTTCTCACCTAGGGCCTCAACCATTTTCACTTTGGATTCCTCTGATAATTTTAAATCGAAGAATGCGAAGGCAACGAAGCATGCGAAGGCAATAAATGCTTATGAAATTTTTTCAACGCAACACTGGATATCTCGGGATCGACGGCCTTATAGGCATAAAGCTTATTTTAAAAGCGGAGGTCCTGATAAGGAACTTCGGTGGCAAGTGGCGCGCAAAACCAGGCTTCAATATAAACTTTCACGACAAAAATATATATATCTGAAAGACCTCTTCTCTCTTCATCTGTCAATGGAAATTCATCGCAGAACAAGAAAATCTTTAAGCAATAAATAGCATTTGCCATCTATCTCGCGTGGTGAATGGCTCCAGGAATCCGAAAGGATATTCCACGAGGAGGAATTTCACCCAAGAATATTAAGGACAACTCCAAAAATTCTCTATAATCTTCTCGAGGCTGCTTTTGCGGATTTTCCAGAGCAGATGTCACAAATGTGACTACCTCTTTTGTATCATCTAAAAATGAAAGGACATATCCGTCTTTAAATCCGAACTTAAAATAATGTTTGTTAATCTTAGCCCAATACTGTCGGACCTGTGGTTTTACCCATTTTTTCTTCGAAGACTCCTCTGAGAACTAGCTCGTAGATATGGTGTCTACAAGGGAGGTACAAAAGTTCCCTATCCATAAGCTGCTCCAATAAAATGCAGGTTTCTATTAATCGTCCTGTATTTGACGCAATTGTGTCGAAGCATAGCGCCTTAACAGTTTTTAAAAGGCCTCAATCATCAAGCACCTTATAAACAGCGGATGCCTGCTCCTTTCCGGTTCCAGCTTGTAATACAGGTACTCCGAGTATTTGATCAGAATCTCCACTCGTAACAATAACAGGAAGTCTATCAATAGTCTCCTTACCCGTCATTGCGGGAAGCATTTTTCCATCCCAATGGACCACAACCGCTTGTAATTCAGATTGTTTGAATTGACTTTTAAGAATGCCAGCCCGCTTTTTACGCAGTTTTTCTCTACAGTGCCAAATAGAGGATTTGTTTATTACTAAATTTTGCACATCTTGACCAAAGGCCTCCGCAGCCGCGAATAAAATATGAACCGCGTCTCCATTACTAATTCTACATTTATCGAACACTGCAACCAATTTTGGGGTGATTATTTCACGGCGTGCTCTCTTCTTCTTGGGTTGCGATGGCCTAGGTTCAGGTTCCGATTGCATCATATATTTTGAAGCATCATCTTGAGTTTCTTGTGTTGAACTCGAAGCACGAGGACTTTCACTGCTGCTTGAAGATGTCGTCATTTGGACGATTTGTTCTAAGATGAAATAAATACATTAAACTCATATAACATTGAAATAATAATAACAAAAAACCCTAAGCAGTTTTATCAAATAATTCGCTTTCCTCTTCCTAAACTATTATAAATTATCTTCAGGGCGTCAGTTATACCTATTGTTTACTTAGAAAAACCAAATATAAAAATGTGGGGAATTTCAAGAAATATTAAATCTAGGGGTGGTGGGTGGCACGTTTTCCCCGTATCCGATTTCGCTCAGATTTCACCCACATTATTTTTTTAGCAATTGAAACCGTTGTGGGGGGTGGCCCAAACTAAATTCGAAAATATTTTTTTCTTCAAGTATAAATAAGGACCGCCATACTGAATCATTTAACAACGTTCTGTCGTACCACGGAAATGAAGGTGGTGTACTCTTTTCCCCAAAAAACGACTATTACCTTGTTCATAATATGCTTGTGAAGGCTTGGCAGATCGGGATTATTACAAGGAATGTTGAAAAGTGGAAAGTCTTTTGACGAGGAGACGCCAATACAACCCCCGCGGTTTGGAACCACCCCCCTCCCTGAATGACAAAACATTCCGAAAATACTGCGAAAGGGCTGAAGAACGGGTTCCTTCAGTTTTCGAGGGCGAGTAGCACGATAATCTCAATACTTATCCCCAGTCTTCTAAATGAAAAACAACTACCCCCTGTTCTTATTTTTCCGTACTACGCTTGTAAAATACTACTACTACTACCTTGTTCTGATTTTTCCATAATACGCTTAACAGATCGGGGTTAATAGAGGGAATACTGATAAGTCGAACATCTTTTGACCAGGAGACGTCAAAACAACCCCGCGGATTGTAACCACTCCCTCGGAATGTTTTGTCATTCAGGGAGGGGGTGGTTTCAACCTCCGAGAGTTGTTTTGGCGTCTCCTCATCAAAAAATACTCGATGCAATTATCGTATTACTCGCCCTTGAAAACTGAAGGAAACCGTTCTTCAGCCCTTTCGCAGTATTTTCGGAATGTTCTGTCATTGAGGGGTGGGTGGTTAACTTTTTGTTTCAACTGGTCAGCCACTATTCATCATTGACAATTCAAATAACGATAATATGTAAAACAAGTTAAAAACGTACACTTCGCCTGTTCACTGAAGTTTTTATATAATTGTTACACATTCTATAGGATACTCTTCACAGTTTTTTGTAAACAATGTTAGTTTTAGACATTTTTAATTTTATATTACGAACTTAGTTGGTAAAAGATAAAGTAAAAGATAAAGTAAAAATAAAAAAAACATACCAAACCCCATTTGGATTTCGTACCAGAGTCAAAAGCGTAAGAATTACACCACCACCTGACACGTAAAATAATGTAAATTTTTACATTATAAGACACGAGCTAAAATCATATTTTCACTGTTGTATATTACATTATGAACTTGATATTTATAAAACATGTAAATATTTAAATGAAATATCATTCCACCAGATTTCTCTTCAATTACAAAAACATAAAAATCAAAAAAATTTTTTTCAAACTTAAATCATTAATAACATTTTTATTTACCGATTGATTTTGTTCCGTTAGCTAACATTAACTTACTGTCCAAATTTCAGTACAATCGGATTTTTCTTTCTTATCGTACTTAAAAGAAACGTGACGGACGGACGGACGGACGGACGGACGGACAGACATTTTGAAAGTTATTCAGAATTCGTTCACTAACACAATGATATGAAAATTTTTTGTCTACAAGCGACATTTCCGGTTTTAGAAATG
This sequence comes from Rutpela maculata, assembly GCA_936432065.2. Taxonomy (NCBI): domain Eukaryota; kingdom Metazoa; phylum Arthropoda; class Insecta; order Coleoptera; family Cerambycidae; genus Rutpela; species Rutpela maculata. Next base: position 58,267,465 of record OW386289.2, on the reverse strand, counting down.
TGCCGTTCAAATGCAATATACTCTTCGTTTTCGTATTTGCGAAGAGAAAAATTGTGACGTTTACATGAGAATGGAGAATATTTTTAGAAACAATGTACAGCGCTCGATAACGGACTCGGCATCGATCACCCGAGCACGGATTATAAACCAAAGTCGTGCGACATATTTCAAACTTTTCAAGGTAATTTAAAAATCTATTTTCCGAGGCCGTAGTTCATACATGGGTGGAATGAAGTGTCTTGAACGTTCGGACATCAATATTCAAAGTTTGTCCTCGCAGGATCATTTATTATATGTCTTGGAACGCTCCTTCCTTTAACTGCAGCCAATTTAAAGGGGCCGAAGGCGATTATACAGCTCGCCTATTCGAATACTATCTCGATTTTCTGATTTGTGATTCCCACTCGGCCCTTCTTTCCGACGATGAATTAAATTTTACACTATTCCGATTACCGATTAAGAATATAACTTTCTAGGGCAGATCGGAAGATAGAATTTGATGAAGAGGGAAATTAAATCGAACAATTCTTTGGCAACTTTCACCCCTGTAATGGAAAAGTGATATGGAAATGAAAAAACTTTCACGGTAATTATTTTTGTGCTTCATAACGACTGATAATTATTTGTTAGCATCCACAAAAAAAGTGACACGACATATCTAATTATACACCGAAGAAGTGCAAAGTACTCAAAGTATTTAAATTCATATATTGCCAAAATCATAAAAGATACATGCATGCCGTCACACACTTTTTTATGTGTGTAAGAAAATAATACGCCGAGTGGTTTAAAATATATTAGAAAATTTCATACCACATTTTTTAACCAATCAGAGGCTTGTTTTTTGTTAAGTTACCATGGCAACCCAAAAAATTTCCGGAAATTTTTACATTCTGTCAAATTAATAAGTGGAAATTTTTCTGTCATTTAAAATGTCAAAGTAAAGACGCGGGAGTTGGAAGTGCTTTTAGAATTAAATTTATTTGGCGACGCAAAGAAGGATATTCACGAGGATATTATAAGTACACAAATTAATATGTTAATATTTATTTTTTTGTTTACAAAAATAAAGTTTTGGGTATCACAAAAATATAATAATATTTTAAACTAACAAATTTTATTAACACATGTAAGTAACTAAATTTAAGTGGACTTGGAAGTCTAGCAAGAATTCTTCTCGTCTTAATGGAGAATAAATAGGACTGAAGACTGAACTTTGTAAATGTCTAGGTTTAATAAAATATATGAAATATTTCGACACAATTTTATTTACTTTTAATTCAGATAGTCTATTACATTTGCTTGAAGATTTTAGTAGATATTTTTGGATTCTTCTGAGTAGCTTTACATCCAATATTTCTTCATAATGAATATCCCAACCAACAGAGACGAACCCACGGGGAGTTATGGGGGGGTACGCTCCCCCCCCCCCCCCCCAATGTTGATTGAGTTGGGAAAATCACCAAAAATGTAAAAAAATCTTTATTGGGTATAATTGCAAAAAAACGAATAATGAGTTGATAAGAATTAAATGACACTGTCACTATGACCATTTTTTATAAATAATTTTAATTGATATTATTTATGACTAGATGCTACTGATGTGAGAGCCACCGAATAGTCGACGGACAACGCACAACGCCGACGGGCCTACGCGACGGGCCAACAAAATAAACTCGTCAACTCGCGGAAATTCGATGTTCGACCCAGTAGACGGCACGGCCAGAGCATACAATTCACAAAGACTGTCTTACATTAAAAATATTAGAATATTACTCCTTTTTGCCTTTATCAATACAATGCTTTGTCCTAGCTATAAAGTCGTTGGTTGTTGGTTTGTACTGAGTATCACTAATATCAGTTACCAAACTCTCAGAGATAATAATAATAACAAATTTTTGTCGGTCAGAAATTGTTAAAATATTGAATTCTTAGAGGACACTGAATTAGAATCTGGGGCTATTAAGGGGGTCTACAGACGATCCAGCTGCTGGGACCCGACATTGTTGGTACGCTTTGAAGATAATTGGAATTCCAGCGGACCAGTTCACTTTTACGAATGAGTTCAAAGCATGCCGACAAGGCTGGCTCCCTTGCCGCTGGATCGTGTGTAGACCCCTTAATGCTACCTATTGCGTATCACAATGTGAAGTGGGAAGTGGCCGGTAGCCGTACTAGCGCGGACGTTCACGAGCTTGCGCCCCGACTTGCGCGTAATCGTATTGTATCTTGTTTTTCCCCACGGTCATTAAACTATAATGGTTACCTCATCCAGTATCTTCTAGACGAAGGAGAGCGCGGGGTCAACTTAGGTCTAGCGCCTACATCATGTAGTTTAGTTAAACTTCTTTTGCATAATATTTGTATCGCTAGGCTACTTATAGATTAAGTCTGAAATAAAAAAAAACATAAGGAAATATAAGTTGTAAAAAAAATGGGCAGTTGGCAAATTAGTTGTAGCTTTCCCCCCCAAAAAAAATAGCTGGGTTCGTCTCTGCCAACCAATTGTGACAAGTAGGTAAGCTGACGATGATTCTTTTGGCAGATAATCAAATTTTGTTATGATAAGAATGTAAAAATTAATCTAATTGACGTCTGTAAGTGCGGCAGCCATTACTATCTTGTTACCTTTTATTATTCCATGGCCACTTAGAAGTTGTTAATTATTGTCTTGGCGACAAGAATGAATACATTCCTTGTGCTCACATTTAAGTAATATCAGAAATAAATGATGTTCCACCAATTTTAGTAGATCAAAGTTAATAAAAAACGGAAATATAATATGTTATTAAGTTATTTCTAAAAAGTTCATGTAACTAAACTTGAAGAATGGTATGTTATTTCACTAAGAAATTTTGTATTTTATTAAACATATAAATCTTGAAGTAGGCGGGTACTTCAGAATAATTATCAAAAATAAATGATGTTCCACCAATTTTAGTAGATCAAAGTTAATAACAAACGGAAATATAATATGTTTTAAGTTATTTATAAACAGTTCATGTAACTAAACTTGGAGAATGGTATGTTATTTCGCTAAGAAATTTCGTATTTTATTAACCACCCGTTGTTATTCGATGGCTCACTATGGTGAATGAATTTTTGTCATTCGTAATAAAAATATTCAATTTTGGCATAATATTTATAAAATAATGGTGTGAAATTTTCTTACCGAATATCCCACGAGCTTAAATTAATATCCGGAAATTTTTCCTCGTTCGTGAATATTTTAAGAAAATTATTAATTTTCAAAATATTCATGACCTCGAAAAAATTTCCGGAAATAATTTAAGCTCTAGGGATATTATAAGTGAAAACTATTTTCATAATTGACAATACAATATTCTACATGTGAACTGTACTAAACGTTCTATGGAACTGCCACTTCCCCGCTGATTAATGCAAGTCAAGCAAATACACAGCTTGGTCGCCATGTTAATAACCATCTTATTACTCAAATGTTGTGTCTACCTACATCTTGCTGATGATCAAATATTTTCTAACATGTGAAATTTTATTCTCTACAACTTTGTTCCTATAATTTTCTTGAAAGCTCTTAGCATTTTAGCAGCATCTTCTTTTAATGTGAGTATTACCTTAATATGATATAATAATAATAATTTATTTATTTAATACAGAGTAATACAAGCATGCGTAAGGTTTAATATTATGTATTATAAATAAATAAGAGCTCGTGTAAGCTTTAAGAGCTTGTAACGAGGAGACATTTCCTTTACTTACATTATTTATTTAGTGTACAAGTTCATTATTACCAAAACCAAAATGAGTTTGACTTGAATGTAATGCTATTCCTCGTGACCGACATAGCAGTTTTACAAACGGGACTCATGCCATAATCAAGGCTAAAAACTCCAAGACTGCGATTGTAGCTACAATCGCAGCCAAGGAACTCAAACCCGGTCTCTGTCAGAGGCCGGGTTTGAGATTTCGTCGTTGATTCAACTTATGCGATTTCTTTATGAAGTGATATTTAAGTAATATCTCCTAGATACATTTTGATAATATGTAATAAATATATTCCGAATGAATTTACAATATATATATATATATATATATATATATATATATATATATATATATATATATATATATATATATATATATATATATATATATATATATATATATATATATATATATATATATATATATATATATATATATATATATATATATATATATATATAAACTTAAACATATTATTAGGCATGTCCAGTGTCAATAAACCTTTCAATTTGTTTACAAACCTGTTGAACTAGCTATTTTTTGATTTCATATTTAAATTTTGAAGTAGTTTATATAGTTTTATATTTTTATAGCCTGTGGAAGAATGTTAAATAGTCGGGGTGCTAGGTATAGTTAATTTTTCATTCCAATAGTTTTTTTGCAACATTTACTTTGATGTTTTGTCGGGCCCTATGTCTTGTGTCGTATGATCTATAATTTGATCTCTGTCAGTATGTTTAAAATGATGATGTAATACTGTTTCACTGTAGATTTGAATTATACGCAGTACATCTGATTCGTTGTATAATAAATTTGTACGATATCGGTAACTTCTTTCTATGTATACATATATATGGATTGGCCGCCATATTGGAGTCGCCATTTGGAATTTTGCAAATTTTGAAAATTTTTTTGGGTCGTAAAGGTATTACGAAATTTCAAGTTCCTAGCTCATCGGGAAGTATCCCTATAACAATTCACCGGACAGATAAATACAGGTAAAAACAGAGTTAAAAGGCAATATGGTCATACCTGTTTGTCCGCATTTGTTTGACCACTTCCATCAGACATGCTAAGAACTTGAAATTTTGATAATAGAGAGACTAACCTCAAACCTTCAACGAGGCTAGTAAAATTTGGAAACTCAAACTGGCAGCCAAAACATGACGGCCTAAAGTTGTGTCAACTTTTTTGGAAATTCCAAACTTGGATAATTTATAGCTGATCATTATTGGAATAGTTCGGTTATTGTTTAATAAAAATTGGAAGGGAGGGGGAATGTAATTTATTACTTTTATTATACTCTTCGCAAATACGAAAACGAAAAGTATATTGCATTTGATCGGCACATTTCTAAAACAATAAATAACGCTTGCAGACAAAAAATTTTCATATAATTGTGTTAGTGAACGAATTCTGAACACAACTTTCAAAATGTCCGTCTGTCCGCCTGTCCGTCCGTCACGTTTCTTGTAAGCACGATAACTCAAGAAAGAAAAATCCGATTGTACTGAAATTTGGATAGTATATTAGTATTAGCTAGAGGAAGAACCTTATGAACAAAATCGATCGGTGAATAAAAATGTTATTAATGATTTAAATTTGCAAAAATTTTTTTTGATTTTTATGTTTTTGTAATGAAATAGAAATATGGTGAAATGATATCTCATTTTAATATATAAATATTTATATTTTTTACAAATATACATTTCATATTGTAATATACATCCGTGAAAATATTATTTTAGCTCGTGTCTTATAATATGAAAATTTACGATTTTTTAAGTGTAAGGTAGTAGTGTAATTCTTACGCTTTTGACTCGGAATCCAAGGGTTCCGTTTTCGAAACCCAAATGGGGTATGGTATAATTTTTTTCTACTTTTACTTTATTTTACACTGAGTATTTTACCAACTAAGTTCGTACTCTAAAATTGAAAATGTCTAAAACTAACATTATTTACAAAAAACTGCGAAGAGCATCCTATAGAATGTGTAACAATTATACAAAAAGTTCAGAAAACAGGCAAAGAGTGCGTTTTTAGCTTATTTACCTTAACCCATTACCTTCCACTCTACTTATTTGAGTACACCGTGAATTTTTGCCTCCCAGCGACTTCTATTGAAATATGTTTACAAACTAATGTCTGGGGTAGGACTCTGCAATGGGTAGGAAGCGCGTACTTTCAAGTGTTTTTTATGGATGGGGCATTTGTAGTAAATAACAACTTAAGAGATTGAATAAACAAGTTGTGCTAAATCCTATTCTTTCAAAAATTAGTTTTTATAATGTGAAAGTTAATATATTCCATTGGAGGTGGTAAATGAGGTTTTGAGGTATGTATTTTAGTTGTTTATAATATCGGTACACACCAGTTTGCATTATTTCTTAAAAATTATTATTATATAAATTATTTCTTAAAAAAAGTTGAGAGAAATGGCAGTGTACAGTGTAAGATATGTATAAGTAAATTCGGAATATCTTTTCATAAGCTGCTTCGACATGGATTCTGAATTCCATCCAATCGCTCCAAGAATTTTTACGGCCAACGTTTCAAAACATTGGGAGAAGCAATGGAAGAAGTTTTTTCTGCAAAGCACGACCCAGAAATAGTTATTATCTCGCCTGAAGTAGATACGCAAACAGATGAGGAAGAATTTCGCCAGTGATATTCCTGGAGAAGTAGAACTTCACTATTCCTCAGATGACGAAATTCCCTTATCTGCAGTAACTGCTAAAAATAGGGAACATTTAGAAAACGACTATAATAGCATTGGCGACGTGACGTTATCGGTACTATTTACGAAGAAAATTAGAAGCTCAAAAAGTAATGATAAAAATGAGAAGTTGACAAAAAATTATGAAGATATATGAAGGATAAAACTATAGGCTATGTAAGAAAGACTAAGGAAAATGGTAGAATATGTGAAGAATGATAATCCAGTTCAATCTTTTGATGAAAGATTTTTTGACGATAAGGTTATAAAATTGATCGATAGCAATCAAACCTTTATGGATAACAAAAATAACTATGGTCTTGTGGTGGGGGGAGGCGGAAATTAAAATATTTTTAGGAATTCTATTGCTTTCTGGATACCCCGATATACCGTATACCTAACTACCCCGTCATCCCATGTATTGGTGCGTTGACGAAGATGTTTCGGTACCTTTCGTAGCTCCCAGTATGTCTCGAAATAAATTTCAAGAAATCAAGTGGTACACACACTTTGCTGACAATACTAAACTTGCTAAGTCTGATAAAATGTGTAAGCTACGCCCACTGATGAACTTGCTAAATACAAATTTTCGTCAATAGGGAATTCTTTACCCAAATCTTTCAATAAATGAAGCTATGGTCAAATACTTTGGACACCACTTCGGCAAACAATTTATAAAGGGGAAACCGGTAAGATTTGGTTTCAAGGATTGGATGCTTTATAGTTCAACTGGGTACTGTTACATTTTTTCATTTTCCGAAAAAAATCGAAAAACTACTAAGGTGGCGTCAATGTCACCTACGAGCAAGATGGAGTTGTCTACAGTGTGACGTCACTTTATGTATTAAACGTGATTGTTTTATAGCATTTCATTCAAAGAAATAAATAATATTCATATGTAACACGTTTCTAAAACAAACAAAAAATTATGGCTTTTAAAATTTCGCATTATTTTCTTATAGATTCTCCCCTCCCATTGTGTCCATTTGAGTACACCATTTTTTTTCAAAAACTTGCAAAAAAAATTTTTTGTAATAATTTTTCTAGTAAAAGTGTGGCCAACTAAAGCAAGAAACTCATAAGAATAAAGAAAAAATATTCGTGGGATCTAATGGGTTAAAGAACCCATAGTGAAACAAAGGTATTTTGTGAGTTTTATTTCTTGTCTTATCCGCAATTAAATAAATCTATTTAAAAAACGAGATAGAAACAAGCGCTCCTAATAGGCTAGGAGGCAGCGACACATTTTTGGCACTCATACCATTAAGGCTGATTTTCACTTATGTAGTAGTTTATTGCATACACATACATGAAGCGTCGGTCAGCTGGCGCATCCGCGGTGGGGGGAGCTACGAGGATGCCACCCATGCGCAAAAAAAACATTGAAATAAAAACATACCATCAAAGTTGAAATTTTGCATGTTGTTTAACAATGTTAAAAAATAATAAAACACCATATTCAGCTGCTAATGTGGCGGTGGATAATACGTCCGCTGCTCATATAAACATGTTGATTGATAATTTAAATTTTAGTAATTTCATCAATGTTCAAATTTTGTTATATAACAATATGTATACTGTATTTGACGAAAAATTGAGTCAGCTGATGATAAGAGGGGGAAAAGGTCGTCAGCTGACGCCATAAACATTGTAGTTAGCGGCACGGGGGCCACATGTATCGAGCATCTCGCATTGTTTTCATAACAAAAGCTAACATCTTGTCCCTTATGACACACCCAGCTGATCATTATTTTTATTCATATATTTAATACAATATTATATATTTTAATAACAGTATTTTTCCTATTTAATTAACAAAAAACTTCCACGCTTAAAAATAGCTTAAATATCCAACATATGAGACAATATACCGTTTCTTTTTTATAAATTTTCTGCTTGATTACAAAATTATTATTGTGTTAAATATAAATATCTCTGGGCACATGCAAAATTCCAAGTCAATTTGTTCCGAATGAATATGGTTGGGAAGAAAGGGAAAACTAATATTTTTTTAAATAGTTTGAAGTCGAACAATTTCCATCAACCATTTCTGAAATTACGCTTGATCCTATTGCAGATAATAGTGAAGGTATTAAAAAATATATTTTATGTTAATTTTAAGTACTTAATAACAATTTGTATGCAAATTTGTATTATATAAAACTAAAAAAAAATATGTAAATTATGATACAAAATCTGTTTTTTAAATTCAAAACAAATTATTTCTTTTTGCTTTAGTACTACAATTTGTGCGTTTTATAAACAACTACATAATATTAATTAACTAACACTTTAATTTTTCATGAATATCATATTTTATTTATAGATATTGAGAAGGATAATGAGAAAGATAATGAAAAAGATAATGGGAAGAAGATAGAGGCGTTCGATTCCGATGAAGCCAATGACGAGGAAGATAGCGAAGAGAGGGACATTGAAAGTCTGATATCAAACGGTGCGCAAGAATAAATAAATTGTATTAGGAAGAAGAAATGTAAACAAAAGTTCCCTTTCATGGATTTTCAAATAATTTATTTTTCCCTCGTTATATTAACTTATATAATTCAAGATATTTTTAAGCGCGAAAATCTTCTGTTAAAGAAAGCTGTTATTCAAATATATAATGCAGTATTAAATACATTGAATAAAAATAATGCACGGCTGGGTCTGTCATAAGGGAAAAGCTGTCAGTTTTTGTTGCGTCTGACCCGCGCCCCGCGCTAGCCGCTAACTACAATGTTTATGACGTCAGCTGATGACCTTTCGCTCTTCTCACCATCAGCTGACTCAATTTTTCATCAAATAAATTATACATATTGTTATATAACAAAATTTAAACCTTGATGAAATTAATAAAATTTAATATATCAATCAACATGTTTATATGAGCAGCGGACGTTTTATCCACCGCCATTTTAATAGCTGAATATGATTTCTCATCACTTTTTAACATTATTAAACAACATAAAAAATTTCAACTTTGATGGTATGTTTTTATTTCAATATTTTTTTACGCGTAGGAGGTGCTTCAGCATATACCTCCATCGTTACTTGAACAGCTGACTGCCGTTTCGTGTATGTGTAGTAAGGTAGCCCTTATTTTTCAATATATTTTTTTTCTTTACGAAGCCTCTTATATTTGTTCTACTTGGTAAAAAATAATTTCTACCAAATTTGAAATTTTTTGGAGCACGGAATCACGTGGCACATTACAGTTAAACATTTTTATTTTTTACAACTACCGTAAATTTACATTCTTCTTATTTAAACAATTGAGCAAGGTATATAGGGCGAGTGGAGCTTAGAACATATGAGTTATGAGCTCCACCAACCCTGAAATAATAGGAGCAATAGATATTATAGTGGGGAGATATGTAGGAGGTGCCTTTATCACCTGATATGCTCAGTTCTTTAGTTTCTTGCGCCCATGGAAAGTAAACAAGTTCTTACTAGTCTATGAAACGAATTCGTTGTGCTAAAATTGTGAAATAAAGTAAAAGTAATAAATAAAAATCTACAAATAAAATGGCAACAAGACAAAAAGAGAAGCTGTATCTTCTTCAACATGACGAAAGTCAAATTATTGGAGCCAAATTACCATCAAATGGACAAGTTCTGAGAGTTTTATTTTATAACATCCGCAAAGTCAAATTAAATTTACGGTCTAGTGCACACATGGTGGTGAAAGAAGTAGAAGTATTATGAGAAAAGGCGAGAATCCCAACAAAAAGTTTCAGCGTAGCATTGAGAAATTGGAATTATTGTATCAAGAATGGAAAACACTACAAAAAACTTGTAAACGTCGAGATCAACTACAGAAAAAGAAGGAGCAAGATTTTTTCAATAAAGTGGATAACTTGTTCGATATCACTCATGCCAATGCGTTGGAGATGATTAGCATTGAAGAAGACAAACTTTCCCTTTTAAACCAAAGGAAAAAAGGCCAACCTGGATCAATGATCGGCGGAGATCGTGTTTTATTAATAAAGGAACGAAGAAAAGAATCTCGAAAGAAGCAAGAGGAATTAAAGCAGTCTAGCCATCAACTATTACAAGGTATATTTAAATTAAACTGTAAAAATCATCTCGTCATAATTTTTTTTTTCATTTTAGAAAGTGAAGTGGTTGAATTGGAATTTTCAACAGATGATGAACAAGTACAGGAATTGGAGACCCAATTCAACTATTTCAGTTTTTAAAAAGAAAATAAATTATCATGAGATGATTTTTACAGTTTAATTTAAAATATACCTTGTAATACTTGATGGCTAGACTGCTTTAATTCATCTTGCTTCTTTCGAGATTCTTTTCTTTGTTCCTTTAGTAATAAAACACGATCTATTCCGATCATTGATCCAGGTCGGCCTTTTTTTCTTTGGTTTAAAAGGAAAAGTTTGTCTTCTTCAATGCTAATCATCTCCAACGCATTGGCATGAGCGATATTGAATAAGTTATCCACTTTTTTAAGAAAATCTTGCTACTTCTTTTCCAGTAGTTGATTTCGATGTTTACAAGTTTTTTGTAGTGTTTTCCATTCTTGATACAATAATTCCAATTTCTTAATGCTACGCTGAAACTTTCTTGTTGGGATTCTCGCCTTTTCCCATAATACTTCTACTTCTTTCACCACCAAATGTGCACTAGATCGTAAATTTAATTTGAATTTGCGGAGGTTATAAAATAAAACTCTCAGAACTTGTCCATTTGATGATAATTTGGCTCCAATAATTTGACTTTCGTCATGTTGAAGATACGCGTTTGAACCAAATCATAAAAAGAAAAATATGTTATATGGGGGTGAAAGTAGACGCTACAAAAAAATCTTGAATGTGGTGCAACGAGGGGACGTTACGCTTAAAAATATTTTAAAAGTATACCGATGTCTTCTCGTCCTTAGTTCTTTCCCAAATTGACGGACAATTTTTTCTGAGAATCCAATACTTGTCCAACATATATTTTTTCCAAAATTTTCGGTTGCTGCGTTTTGACACAAAAAATTGGTCCCTTGGATTTCAACCCCCTCGCCATTCCGTGAAACGCGCCACCCCATTGCGTTAATATCTTAAAAAGTTGTTCCCTTCACTTATTGCTAATTATATTCTCTCAATGAAGATATGGCCGGGGGCCGTTTCACCCTACTTATCCGGCTATGCCCTTTGGTAGAAATTATTTTTTTACCAAGTAGAACAAATATAAGGGGCGTCATAAATAAAAAAATATATATTGAAAAATAAGGGTCATAATGTGTAGGTAATAAACTATTATATAAATGAAAACCAGCCTTAATGAAATGACTAGCTCCAAAAGGTCGTTTGCTCCCGGACTATAACTATTTTTATATCCTTATGACTTCGTGAATTAGTGGTTATTTTCATGTAATGTCCTACACATTCGTCAAGAACATATTTCAAAACAACGTTGCTCCTATCTCCCACGCATGCAAAGCGGGGACGGTATCAAGAACAGGAAGTGGAATATTTAGTGGGCTTAAAAGTTGTCTTATGTGAAAACTTTTGTTGGTGATACTTTAGCAAGGACGCTTGTGTATCTTGATTTATTTTTAACTACGAGTTAGTTGAAACCAAGGAAATAAAGTTGAGCTGGAAGCTAGAACTTATGAAGTCGAATCATGAGAAGGAATTTCAACTAAAACTAAAGCATTGCCAGCCGCCGGAGCTTTAAAGCTACGCTTTCCGAGCGTTTCTCGTTTAATTGAGAAGATTTGATGGACCTGCAAGTCTCAGGTGACAATAGAATTCATTCTGTCCCGGTTGTAGCCCAGCAATAAACCTCCTCCAATTTATTGCGTTTGGAAAATAGTATTCCCTCTAGTGGTGTAATTACGTGACACAGACTGTGTTTATTCAAGAAATCACTTTGCGCCAATTTATGGGGACAGCGTTCATAATTTTAAAATGAGTTTTAAATGAATAGAACTTCTTCTCAAAGAGATATTAAACTTTCCTAGCGAAAAAGGAATATACAGGGTGCTTCAGTTTTTAATTACACAACTTTGGAGGTTGAAAGAAAAGTTGCTTTAGGCGAAGCTTTTTTATTTATTTTGTCCAGAGATATTTGTATGTGTATTATATTATATACCCCAGGAATTTTAGCTTTTGACCCGGAATTAATTATTGTAAAGCTGAAAATTTGCAGGATTGTAGTTTTGGTCCAGGATAATACGTACCAAAAAGTCCCCTACTCTCCCCCGTCGGTTTCCCTGTTTTTTCGAAGTAACAAGGGCCTAAGTCACAGAAATTGCAGAGTTGCATATAAAGTTCAGCAAAAAAGTAGTTACTGGTCCAATTTGGATTAAAAAGCTTCGAAGAAGCATATACGTTCGTATTTCAGACGTTCCATGCATATTTTTTTATAATTTTCAGTTCTAGTGCTGTCAAAATTTCCATGACATACGAATACTTTAAAAAACAGACTGAAAAATGTTTAGAAATAGAAGGACAATGCATAGAATAAATCTCGTATTTATGTTTTGTTATCATGTTATTCAGTAAATCGTGCAATTTGGTTGACTTAGTATAATTGTTTTAATTATAATTATAAAAAAAACCAACTCTGAGATACAAGTACAAATTTCATATCTGCAGTTTAATTGGCATTAGAAAATCTTTTTTTTATTATTTGTAACAGTTTAAATCCCCTCTCAAAAAACGTATACTTTATTCCTGGCCCAATTTTACGTTACCTTATTCTTTATCCACCCCATACGTTACTTATAAATTCTGACTATAGCCAAGAACTTCTCACAATAAGCAAATTTTATTCTTAATTTATTTTTACAATTATTTTTTATTTATTTGATTTTATTATGATAAGAGAATATTACTTAGATATTAAGAAAATCACAACTTACACACTTTTTTATTTATTATGAAATTAACTACTTTCTGTATATTGTTGGCCTAATCTGGGCACGCTAATATACTAGTTAGGTAAATACTTTAAAACACTCATTATTGGAAAGCCAATGAAAACAACTATTCTCCTAGCTAATACTGACGAAGTATTGAATTACATGATTACTTCACTAGTATATTAGCGTGCCCAGATTAGTAAGTATTTTTATTGATGCATTATACAAGAATGTATTTACATACGTCGTTAATATAGGATTAAACAAATATGTATTAGTTAATTAATATAGGCATACAGAATGCCAAAGTAGTATAAGTGTACATTGTACATATACATAATATATACAATCATGAATAAATTTAAATATAATTGTAATATATATATATATACTCTAAAGAAATAACAACACATGTAAATTGAATTAGAGTTTACAACAAACAAACAAACATATATTATACGTTAGTTACATAAAACCATATAGTTGAAAAATCAGCATTAAAAAATTCGTTTAATGAGAAGAAAGCATTGTCAATTAAAAATGATTTTACAACAGTTTTAAAAGGTTTATAATCCAGTTCCTTTACATTACATGGTAGAGCGTTAAAAAACTTTTGATAAACGTAAAAAGTCAAAATGTAAGTTCTCGTTACTTCGGGTAGGATACGAATGTAGCCGAGCACGAGATACATATTTTGACTTATGTTTTTTTATGTATAGGAGGCATTGCAGAATGTAGATATTATACAATGTTGGTATCTTTTTTAAAGGAGTCCCTGCAATCCTCCCTGTAACTCAAACCTGCGATTACCCTCACTGCTTTTCTTTGTACAGCAAAAGCAGTTGCAGCATGTGATGAGTGACCCCATACCAAAATTGCATATATAATTACAGAGTGAATTAAGCCAAAATACGCAGTTAATAAAGTTGTCTGAGATACACAATTCGCAAGATTACGTAGTAAATAAATATTTTTGGACATTTTGCCACAAATAAGGTGTACATGTTTTTCCCATGTTAATTTACTATCCAGATGGACGCCTAGAAATTTGACACAGTCGGTGGTTATCATTTTATCTAAAGTATGCTGTCTTAGACTGAAAATCATTGATTCTGTTTTGTTCGCATTAAGCATTAAATTATTTGCCAAGAACCAGTCTTGAACAGTAGATTGAGTATCGTGTACACTTGTAAGCAATTTGTTAATATCTCTATTATTATGTATTAATGTGGTTTCATCCGCAAATAGGACTGATCTTGCTGTGACGGTGTTATATGGCAAGTCATTAACGAATATAAGAAACAGAGTTGGGCCTAATACCGAACCCTGGGGGACACCAAATTTAACTTTTATGGGCTTAGAATTCATATTATCATAGTTAACAAACTGGGACCTCTCTTTAAGATACGATGATAGTAACTTCTGGCTGCCAATAGAAAATTTATAAAAACCTAACTTTTTTATCAATATGTCATGAGAGACGCAGTCAAATGCTTTGCTTAAATCTAAAAACTGTGCATACAAAATTTCGTTTTCTTCGAAACCCCTATTTATCATATCCGTTAACGCATTTATAGCTAGTGTAGTGGACATTTTGGCTCTGAACCCAAACTGATGGTTATTAAACAAATTAAAATTCTCAAAATAAGATGTTACTTGTAATTTTAATACAGTCTCAAAAATTTTTGCAAAGAAAGGTATGATGGAGATTGGTCTGTAATTGGCAGGATCGTCAATGTCGCCTTGTTTGTGAATTGGAATAACTTTTGAAATTTTCAGGATTCTAGGAAATACATTGTTTCTAATACATTGATTTATAAGTTTAGTCAAAGGAATGTATATGATGTGCTTAATAGAATTTAAGATTTTAAGGTTTATATCATGAGCGTCTTTACTGTCAGTTTTTTTTAAGTTGTTAAGTATATCAAGTATCTGTACGTAAGAGACCTCAGAGAAACTAAATTCAGTGTTATGTTCAGCTATACAAGTGGTAGATAAGTAATCTTCAAAGTTGTTGATTGAAGGGGGTAACATATTTATTGTTTTTTCGGCAACCGTTCCAAAGTGATTGTTCAGTTCCTCAGTATTAATAACTGGAGAGTCTAAACGTAGGTTATTGGTTCGTGATTTCTTATTATTTATGATATTCCACATTGCTCTGCTTCGATTGCTACATTGGGAAATGTACTTATCGTTGGCATTGATTTTGGCCTTCCTTAACTCAGATCTATAGTGCGCTTTTTTAGTATTCAATAGGGATTTTAGATCAGGTGTTGGATTTATTTTGTAAAGATCTTGCAAAAAATGTAAAGACTCTCTTATCTATATTAAACGGTCAGTGAACCAATTAACTTTAGTTCTTTAGGGCAACAATATATAAAATGTAGGTAATTTCATAATAAATAAAAAAGTGTGTAAGTTGTGATTTGCTTAATACCTAAATAATATTCTCTAAGCAAAGCTTCTTATGAAAAATATTTTTTCTACTAAAATGAGAAAGGAGAAGGAATACAATTACAGTTTGGTCCATCCTTGAACACACTCTACAATAAAAATTCTCATTGCTTTTTGTATTGTATTATATCTGGATATAAATTAGTGTGCTTATATTTAGAATATACATTTTATTTTAAATTATTATTTTTAAAGTGTGTGACCTAAGCAATGAAATGCCATTATTAAATTTTTCCCACTTACCAATTTCCAAGTATTTCTGATGAACGGAATCGTATTCATCCCAAACAATGGATCGGAATCTGTTGCGTTCTCTGGAAGCCACAAGAACTGGTTCTTGTTTATGGTGTTCATTTGGGTTCCTGAAATAAAACATAATACAGTTAATTTCGAAAAAGAATTGTATATATAACAATTAATTCATAAAAAATAACATAACAAGTAGTTTCAACAGAAATGTGAGTTGATAGTAATAAATACTAAACGTCGTAATTCTCTCAACAAACTTTAAAATTACGTATAGTAGCTACTAAAACACACTTTTTAATGTTTTAAAATCAACTGATAGAGGTAAGCTATATCAACACGGCCACAAAGTCAAGGGGTAAGCGTAAAAGAAAAAAAATATAAAATGGTTTTAAAGATCCCGAATCTTCCGCCATTTCCTAAGACAGAATATGTACATTATACTTTCTATGATTTCTCTTTAATTTTCAGTAACTTCAGGTGTGTATTTCTTTGGCTGGCCACTATCTTTGGCTAGCCACACGGAAGGGTTTAAGAAAACTGTCTAGAGTAGCTGTCAAGCTGTCAACATGGCAACATACAAGTGTGGTGACTGTGAAAAGAAAATAAAAGAAAATGAATATTCGATACTTTGTAAAGGTTTGTGTGATACCTGCTATTGCCTATGCTGCTTCAAATTAACAAAAACAAAAATTACGCAAATCCAAAGGACCAAAGAAAATTGGTGGTGCAGTAAATGCAAAGATGCAAAAAGTGAGGTTAACTCGCCATGTGTCAAAAAGCAAAAGGACAAAATTGAGGACTCAAAATACACAATTGACGATGTAATGAACTTACTAAAAGAAGTAAATGCAAAATATGACAAGCTATACCAAAAGTATTGTGACCAATTAGAAATTAACCAACCAAAGCAGAATCGAAGAACTGGAAAAGAAAGCAAATTTTAAAGAACAAGAAGATATTCGGCTTAATATTGTGATTCATGGTATAGCCCCCAAACATAATGGAACAGCAGAGGAGATGTTCAAGAATATAATGGACGGTATGAACTTAAATATAGAGAGAAACGACACACAAATAAGCAAGCTAATTACCCCAAGAGATGAAAAATTACCAGTGCCAATGATTGTGAAATGTAGAAATGCAGAAATAAAAACTAAGATTATGCAGAGGCGAAAAGAAATTCGTGATTTAAAAACAGAGGATGTGGGACTGCAAGGACCAAGTAAAACCGATCTACTTCAATGGCCAACTTACCAAATATAACCAGAACCTTTTTAAAAAAGCGCGAGAATTGAAGAAATCTGGAACCAAATTTGTCTGGACAAAGGAGGGAAAGATATTTGTAAGAAAACATGAAGAATCGAAAATATAAAGGGTGGAATGCGAAAATGATCTAGAAAAATACAGCGAACAGGAAAACTAGAAAAGAAAAAGAACCACATATATAAGGGGAAAAGTAAATCCTGCCTTAATTTATATTATGCGAACATCCGTAGTTTAGCAAACAAATTTGAAGAATTGGAAATATGGTTAACCGAAATGGAAAATCCACCAGATATAATAATACTCACTGAAACGTGGCTACAAAAAAAAAATTCACCACAATACTCTTTCAATGATTACAAAGCATTCTTCTCCTGTAGAGACAGTAGGGGGGGAGGTGTTGCAATATATGTGAAGAATGAAATAGTGACTGAGTTTGTGTCAGATCACACAAACGATAATTGTAATTTTTTAATTGTCAAACTCACCAAGGAAGACATATTTATACAAGCAATATACAGGCAACCAAAAAATGACAATATTGAAAATTTCATTGAACATCTGGACAACACTTTATTCAAATATAAAAACAAAAATATGATAATAATGGGTGATTGTAATATACATATTTTGGAAAATACCAACATAGTAAATAACTATAAAAACATTACCGCAAACAATTTTCAGATAGAAAACAGAATACACATAGACTCTGCAACAAGAATTGACATAAGGTCAAACCATAAATCCATCATAGACCACTATATTTCGAATATGTCCAATCAAGTATGCATGAAACTAACAGAAAATCCCCTATCAGATCATTAGACGATAAAAGCATGCGTGAATTTCCCAGTACAAAAAACTATTAAGAGAGAAACCTACGCCACCTACTATTATACCTATGAGAAAATCAAACAATTTATTAAATCAAAACTAGAAGAAAAGGAAGAAATTGATTTTGAAAATCTAGTTGACATAATACAGGAAGCATTCAATAACTATACAAAAACTACTACAAAAAAATACACAAATAATATTAAAGTGGGCTGGTATAACAGTGATATAAAGAGAAGTATGAAAGAAAGGGACAAAATCTATAAAAAAAATGATACAAAACCCAGGAAATATAAATATTAGAAATGATCTAAAAATACAGCAAAGACGTGAAATCTAAGATCAGACAAAACAAAAAACGGTATTACGATAACAAGTTTATTCTAACAAAAGAAAATCCAAAAAAAACTTGGTCACTTCTAAATAATCTAATAAAAACAAAGATAAAAGACGGAGAAGAAACCACTAATCTAGAGATTAATAATGTTATTGAAATGGACAAAAAGAAAATTAGTAATAAATTTAATGATGATTTTATTGAAATGGCAAAAAAAACTACTAAAGATATGAAACTAGACCTCAGCAAATGTACTACAATAAAAAAACAATAAAACAACAATGTATATGCGACCCACGACACCTAAAGAAATTAATAAAATAATTACAAATCTAAAAAATAATGTTTCTGCAGGACTCGATGGTATAAGGGTATGTTCTATTAAAGAACTTAGATTTACATTGAATAAAACACTGTCTAAATTAATTAACAAACACCTAAAAGAGGGTACTTTCCCAGGAATATTAAAAATGGGCCGAGTAACACCAATATACAAATCTGGACCAAAGAACAGCACATCCAATTACTGACCCATCTCAATACTGAATATACTATCTAAAATATTTGAGAAAGTGCTTCACATTCGGCTAACTCAGTACCTAGAGTCCATTAAATTTATGTCAGCTGCACAAAACGGTTTCCAGTCAAAAAGAAGCACACAAATAGCTTATGGAATTCATTTACATAGCACTAGATAAATCAGAACAGGTCCGTGGATTATTCATTGACTATACCAAAGCTTTTGATATAATAAATCATCAACTGCTGCTTCATAAATTAGAATGTCTTGGAGTAAAAAACACAGCACTTCAACTGTTCAATTCATATTTATCTGAGAGGAAACAATGTACTGTGGTAAATAATGTAAAAAGTGATTTCCGAACGGTTGAATGCGGAGTACCGCAAGGGAATTTGTTAGAACCGCTCCTATTTCTTGTATTTATTAACGACATCCTTCACACTACTCTCAAAGGATTTCCGGTAATGTATGCCGATGACCTTGCACCCTACATGATATGAAAGCAGACATCTTTAGTAATATAACTAACTGGTCCAACCAAAATCTATTGAAGATAAATGAAAAGAAGTGTGTACATATATTGATCTCAAAAAGTTACAGAAACAGTGATAATGCAAATGATAATAACGAAACGGAAGTGAAAATTAATGACATTATAATAAAAAAAAGTGACTCTGTAAAATATCTTGGAATAACTCTCGATAGTAGAACGACATGGTCCGAACACATACGAAACCTAACTAGGAAAATATTTTATATAATGGGACTGTTACATAAAAGTTCATATTATTTAAGTGACAAGACAAAAAGAATGTTCTATAATGCCCACGTAAATTTACACCTAACATATATGGCCCCATTCTATGGTTCAGGCAACGAAACTGATATTAACAGCTTGCAAATTGCGCAGAATAAATTATTGAAAACATTGTACAATATGTCTCCCAGAACTAACTCTACACTGCTGTATAACAACTTGCATTATTTGAACGTTCGTAAAATAATCCAGCACGAAAGCTTAAAATTAGTATATAAAGTAAAAAATAACCTAATCAAAACAGATATCACACCACAAATCAACTCAAACTATCATTCACACAACACACGAACAGCAACTAATCTTCGCATACCTACCTGCCGCAGTCGATCTGGACAAAATAGAATCATGTATAAAGCTTTTAAGCTGTTTAACAATCTACCTCTGCAAATGAAAAGTGCCCCGAGTCTGAACATATTCAAGAGAGACAGTAAAAAATATGTATTAAATGTTGATTAAAACATTCTTTCTGTACCTAAACATAAGTGATAGTTTTTAGTGTTTGTAGCCTTCGTCTTATTATTGCTATTATTGCTTTATATATGTATATGTATTTTTTTATATTTTTTTATATTAAATTTATTGTATACCTGTAAGTACGATTTTTAATGTAATTCACTAATTTAGTAATTTATATTATGATATGATAACTTGTTTTTATACAGATATCTTGTACACTACCTATTGTGGGCCCTGTGTGACCTTTTAAGGTTTGAATTTAAATAAAGAAAAAATAATTTAAATCAAAACAAAATCCGAGGCAAAGTCAGAAAATTAATTTCAAAATTTTAAATTAAGAAGTTTTCTATGAAATGTTCCGAAAGTACGATTCAAACATGAAAGATTTGTGTTCCATTAGAAAAGTTTTTTTGAACGCTTGTTATACAAGTTGTACAGAAGTGGACGATCAAACGAGGTGAGGTGATAGGAGAGGTCATTTTGAATCAAAATAACCGTACAAGTAGTAGTAATTCAATTGTTGGTGGTTCAAAAGCTGTTTCAATTTTTGCATTTTTACCTGAAATCGTCTAGTCCACTAAACAGTTAATAAAAAAGAAGACATGAGTTAGTTGGTTGTTTGTTCTTTTTAGTGGGTTTTAAGTAGGTGCACCTTTTCAATAAAAGCAAATTATTTGTAAACTGTGATTTTCTGTAAGAAAAATAGTTTTCCGAGCACTTCTTATTCACATTAGTTGGTCATGTATCTAGATATACTATATATTATTAGTAAAATTTAGGTAATGATATTCCCAAAATAAGAGTAAAAGAGAAATGTTTGTTAGTGGTTTATGACCAACATATTTTACGCAAATTAATAATACATACCGCAAATATGAAGTCCATGCTAATTGTTAATTTAACGTATATGACGTTCATTTGAAACTTCTTTTAAATCAAGATTTTTTATCTGTAATGGAAATTAAGTAGATCATAAATATAAAACGTAAAATCATAATGTGTTATATCATAAACGTATAGCTAGGGAGCTGGTGGCAGAACTTTTGAGATGATCTTATTGTGACTGAAGTTGAAAAACATAAAGACGTCATAATAAAAAGCCGGAAAAACCATTTCAGTCATTTTGGCGTTGGTGAGTTTTTAGTTAACAGTTAATTAAAAATGCACTAAAAAAAAAACGCTCCTATATGATTTTATTATGTCGGCCACTTGTTTTAAATGTTGCTTGTCAATATGGCAATATTACCGTGTCATTTGTAGGAAGCTTTGTTAACATAAAAAATAGTGTCTGAAATATGCTATTCTGATTTTTCATTGACTGACGTTTCTTATAATTACACCGGAAAACAAAAAAAGAGCTCTTCTTTTGATCGGAACCATCTTATTCTATGTTTTTCGACATGCTGAAACAGATTCTGATACTAAAAAAAATCTACCGCATCAGTTTCTGTCTACCAGCCCCTTTGTCCCCTAAAAAGGGCAAAAAAAGTCTTGTTCTAAGGATCTGATCTAACTTTTCTGAAGTATTTTGACGCGCTGAAGCTAATTTTGGACAAAAAAATGTCTATCGCATCAGTTATTATAACCCCTTTTATCTCTAAGGGGTGGCAGAGGAAAACTGACACGATAGAATTTTTTTTTGACCAAAATTAGCTTCAGCACATCAAAATATTTCATAAAAGTCAGAACCTTAGGAAAATGCCTTTTTTTTAAACCTTTTAGGGGAAGAAAAGGATGGTGTAGTATAATCTTTTTTGTCCAAAATTGGCTTCAGCGTGCCAAAATACTTCAGCAAACTTACTTAGGACAAGGCCTTTTTTTGCCCTTTTTAGGATGAAAGAAGTGGTAGATAAAAACTGATGCAGTAGATTGCTTTTTAATATCAGAATCGGTTTCAGCATGTCAAAAAACATAGGACAAGATGGTTCTGATCAAAAGAACAGTCCCTTTTTTGTCGGCATGTGTTATTTTTATAAAGCCTTTATTGCTATCTATATAGTCCCAAGAAATATTCTAATGTTTTTTATAATTATTTTCTTTCTCCTTCGCTTCTATGTACGTACAGATGGTGTCCCGTAATATGTTATGTTGTAAACGTACATTATTTAATAAAAAAAATTCCTTTTAAACCCATCTTTCTGACGTATCTCTTTAAATATTAGGCTTACGATAAAAACGTGTAAACAAAAAATGTAGGAAATTTTGTTTTCTTCAAATTTCTCTTGAACATTTTTCTGGTAGGATCGAGCGTTTCCGAATTATTTTGCACCTTTAATTCAAGATGGCGGCTTGCGCCGTCCCTCCCCAAGGTCGACAATTTGTATTTCTATCCAGGCCTCGACGTAAACGACATATATCAAAATCATTATTACTTCACCATTACTTTGACATTTTTTGGAGTAAATTGGGAATATTTCTGAAAATCAACAACGTACACGTCATATTTTTCTCTACTTATGGATATAAAAACTAACAAATTAAAATTTATGCGAAGTACAATGAAAAGACTTAATAATAGCGCTTTTTTTGTTAATAATTAGTTTTATAAAAAATCAGAGTCACGGACTTCAGCCAACCATTTTCTTATTTATATTTTCAATAAATGAACAATTTTATAGCAATGGTTGAAACAATAAAATAATATAGGAGCGTTTTTTTTGCAAATTTGAAATTCATTTATTTAAAAAAAAAAAAGGCAGCAACCAAGCTCGGTTAGCTGTTATATCAATACCTTCATTCCATATTATTGTTAATTACAATGAAATCATGTACCCGTATTGCCACTAGCTCCCTAGTTAGTATACTTATAATACCAAATCCGTTTTTAAACCATTGTAACGTATATTATACGTATTTCAGTATACTAGTGTTTATTGGGCCCTAGCGTCGTGTAATCTTCTAGTACACTTTCGGATTTATTATTCATGGCAAAAAAAATTCAAGGAAATACATTCGTCACAAACACTACATACCTGTAAAAAATGTATATCAATAACCTTGTGTGTTATACCATGTTAGAATATGCATTAAATAGACAACTTTTTCTGATAGTTGGTCAACTTTCTATAGTACATTTTTTTTCAGTCAGCGTCATTTAAAAATATGCTAAAATATTTAATGAAAAAAAGTGTTCACAAAACCATTTTCTTTATTTGAGAGTTTATGAAAATGCCTTTATTAGAAAAGTACACCTACTTAAAACCCACTGAAAACAAGAAACAACCAAGCAACTGAGGTATATTTTTTTAAATTAATATTTAGTGGATTTTTAGTCGATTTTCTGGAAAAATATAGAAACTGAAATAACTTTTGAACTATCAACTATTGGATAACCATATATATGATAATTTTGATTTAAAATTACCTTCTCTATCATTTCACTTCTTTTTATCATCCACTTCTAGGACAAAGTATATTTTTATAATTTAGTTTGGCCGCTGCTAAAGTTTTTAATTGTAATTTTTTACCGATTCATAAAAACCCAGATATTATCTAAAAGATTTGAAAGATATTTTTACAAAATTAATATTCTGTGTTTATAGAATAAATCTCTATTATAAAAGCCAGTTTTGACTTAATTTCCTCTATATCCCGGTTTAACTATTATTTCAGCTTCGCAACATCACGAGAACAATCACATTGTTTTCCGTATTTTTCGATATTTTATAGGCAATAACTGGTTTGAAAAGCTTTTATCGGATACAAAATATATACCAGCATTTGTTCTGGTAAAGGTTTTAATGTTCCCAATATGATCATAACTGTCTTGTTAAACATAACAGTTGAATTCTTTATCAACTTGGATTCTTCATGTTATCCCCAAAAGGAGAACTCTTTTCTCGATCTATATTTTTTTTTAATTAAAATAATTATAAAAATAATAATAATAAAGATAATAATTAATCGAATTGGAGATGTTGCTTTATTAATATCAATTGCTTGGATATTAAATTATCTTTAACTAAGTTTTTCAGAAAAGAAATAGTTACAAATAAAAATAAATAGGAATGTTTTTACTTAATTCAAAGTTAGTCAATTCAACTTGGGCTTATGTGATATTAGTTTAACATTACCATTCTTAATAAAGAAAACTGCACCACTTGTAACAGTATAGTTGACTCGTCACTTCAAGTATTTTTAAACCCTTCTGAATTATGGTTATCACACTGTATGCTCTGACAAGTAGGTAACGCAAGTGTGGTTGCGCAAGGAGGTCCTGCAACGAGATCGAGTGTAGGCATCCCAATTTGCCGTTGTTTGCCTTCCATTCGGTGGCTTCACCTGTGCTCACTGATCTTCGGACTCAGAGCCTTGTACATATTTAATTTGAGTGCTTGTCTATGCCTAATAACTTTGTCAAATGTGTGGGATCCTTCTAGTCGGATAAGAGTTCAGACAGCCTGTTAAATACCAGGTTCCTAAGTTGGATGTAACATCATAATAATCACTGCCGTCACCGGCTGCATCCTTCTGTAAGCGTCTTCGGAGAGGGGCTTGTAATGGATATGATGGGTATCTGGTGTAATAAACAAATTATTGGGTCATTGTTGAATGTGGGTGAAAAGGTTCAGGGAGTAAAAGAATGCCATTGGAAACAAGTACACCTACCGTATTGCGTCGGGAAAATATCGCTTAGTGTTATCTTGTCCATGGTATTTTTCGTCTTATTTGATTGTCTAGCTCGTTGGTCTAGCTATTTTGAATTTTCAATTTTAACGGATTCGATGTCAATATTACTGACGTTCTGACAATGTTAATAACTAGTTACCAGTTAGATCGCGATTTTTCCATTATTTGTAAAGGTTCATCCGGATAAAATAATTTCTTTAATAAATCAATCCTATTATGCAAATAGCTGTTCTTCGATTAAAATATATAGAGAGACTTAATTATTAATTGTAAATAATATGAAAAGTGACTTCAGTCAATTCAAAAATACATTAGTTGTTTTTTTTTCAAACAAAAAAATTAACTTTTTCCAGTCATTAATGATTACTAAAATCAAACTAAATATGTTTTGATGAAAAATCAACAACAACTTCTTTTAACCGATCGATGTAAGACTCGTCTTTGATATCATATCTCAACCAATAATTCTTGAATTCCCTATGCACTGACTCGCCTGCCTGTTCAGACCACAAACCTAGCCCATCGTTGTTTTCCAAGATATCTATTGATTGTTCTAAGTGACTTACTGCAACGTGTACTTTCAATGTTTCCGAAACGTTCTCTAGCGATCCCAGGCGCTTTCTTGAGATATATAATAATCAATTTTGGTAGTTTCGGTCCAACTTTTCTAGTTGAAAACTAACCCTTTGCAATCCCATGACCTTGAATGCTGATATAAAGGGAATCACGATCATCGGACCTCCAACGTGGCAGCAAATTTCTGGGTTTTGTAGCAAATCAGCATGTTGTAGGAATTTCCTGCAAGCATTACTTTCAAATAATAATGGTAATTTTTGGCAACATGTTGCCAAATATATCTATGTAAGAATATCAGAAAAACGATTATAATTATAATTTTATTTTTGGATAAATAAATTGTAATTATATGCACCTAATCACCTGTTTATGAAATCAAAATTACTTCCTCTAGTATACGAATTGTTATTTCTTCGCACACCCGAATAATTTTATAATGTTTTCTGCCATATTAAAAAAACCCGTTTAATTGTGCAAAATGCACTCAACAAACATAAAATATATAGAAAACAGCTAGGAGGATCGGATACGATTTCGCAGAAATTAAATTTTTAAGGCAAAAGGATTCAAATTATGCATGTGGTTTTTTTCGGCATCGGGGACCAGCTTTTTTTGATTCAAGATAGGTGTGTAGACAATACATATCATACATTATGATGTTGGCCTTACCAAAGTTTGAATGTTCTTCTACTTGCCACCTCTCACTAGCTCCTTATAGATGTAAAAATTGCATTTTACTGTATCAGTCGACATTTAACGGCCAACTAATTTATTGTATCTGCTCCCACTATAAGTAAGTAGACTATTGTCACATTATTTTCAATGAGTTAAATTGATTTTACCGGAAAAGTGCTAGTTGCTATTGACGACGCGAGGTAAGTGAGCTACTCACCTCATTTTAGTGTTTTTGAGTCATGCAAATAAAAAAATCGGTTAAGCTTGAAATTTTATTAATTATTAATTAATATCACAGGGGCGAGCGTAGAGGCGACTTCAATGTGAATATCAGTCGATATTCCGTTGAAGCAACGTCGAGCGCGGTTAGTACTTGGATGGGCTCCCATCTTGGGAAATACAGCGTTCTCGTCCCACCTTCTAGAGGCTTGTATATCAGTGTATACTCGGAAGTTACGTAATTTCAGACGAGGATTACGTAGTGGATATACCATCCTTCGGAGGGGATGTAAAGCAGGCGGTCCCTTGTCTATTAAATGTTAGGCAAGTAAAAGATCCCTACTCTTCTTAAGGGAAAAGGTTCGGCAAAATTTCCAAGTTGGGGGTAGCTCGTCTCCTGGCGTCGGTGATAGGCCCTGGTAGCGGAAATAGGCCGACGTTAAGCAGTTAAAAAAAAAAAAATTAATATCACGGGCACACAAAAAAAATAAATATTATTTTCTAAAGGTGAACGACACATATCCTTATGTTTTTTGAGCCGTTGATACCAAATATCACGTCAAAAATATATGTTTCACTGCTCAGTTTTTCGCAAATTAACATTTCATCCCTAAATTCGGGATTAAACAGCTATTAAATCTAATAGAACGACACGCGTAGAAATGAAACTTCTGAATCGTTCAAAATGGCTCTGGTCACATACTCTCAACGTTCTATCGTACCACGGAAATGATGTGTACTCTTCCCCCAAAAAAACTACTACTACCACCCTTTTTTCTGATTTTTCTATAATACGCTTGTGAGGGTTTGACAGATTGGTGTTATTAGAGGGAATATTGATAAGTCGAATATATTTTGAACATGAGACGCCAAAATAACCTCCGGAGGTTGGAACCATCACTTCCTTGAATGACAAAATATTCCGAAAATACTGCGAAAGGGCTGAAGAACGTTTTTCTCTAGTTTTCGAGGGCGAGTAACACGATAATTGCAATACTTTCCCCCGCTTTTCTGGAGCTACCTCTAAATCTGATTTTTCCGTACTACACTTGTGAGGGCTTGACAGATCGGGGTTATTACAGGGAATATTGATAAATCGAACATCTTTTGACTAGGAGACGCCAAAACCTTGAGTTGTGACCACTCCCTACCTGAATGACAAAACATTCGGAAATACTGCGAAAGGGCTGAAGAACGGTTTCCTACAGTTTTCGAGGGCGAGTAACACAATAATTGCAATACTTTCCCTCACGATAGCAATTGCTTTAGTTCCTATACCGGGTGTAATGGAAAGTTCTTATTTCTCCTTTTGTAATAACCGATTTTAATATAATTTGTTCAGCGTTTATATAGTTCATAAAAGCTATTAAATACATCAATTCAAACATTTTTATCGCTTCCGGTTCGACTGTCTTGAATTAAGAGAGTTTTTCATGTTGTGATTTCTAAAAAAAGTTTAAGCTTTATATTTAAATATGTCGGGGGGGAGGGGGGTTCAGCAACTAGCAGGGCCATGGAGAGAAAATACAGGCCTTTTTTTTGAAAATTGATGAGCGGGGGAGAAATCCGGAAAAGAAAATTTTGGGGGCAGATACCACCCAGGACAGGGGGACAAATCCAAAAACCCATAAAACGATACCCCACATCGGTAGCGGGGTGGGGATGGTGATAGGGGGTGGTAGTGGGGGTGGATGAAGTAAAAAAACATTTTGAAGTTTCTGGTTCTTGTACGCACCCTAAATTACAATTTTTTTTTCATCCTCTTTAATAATGGGGTGGGGATGGTATTGGGGGGTGGCAATGCAAAATGCAAAATTTTTTTTTGAGACCTCAGCTTCTCTTATATATACTAAATACCAATTTTATGGACTGGTTGATTTACCTATTTCCCCCAATTTTACCCCAATTTACCCCCCAACCCTTCGACGGAACAAGATGAAAATATAATCTAGTTCTAGATCTCATTAAAGTACATATGTATACCAAATTTCAAGTCAATATCTCAAACGGTTCCAGAGTAAACGTGCGCACAAAAAAGTTACAGACCGACAAACAGAATTTTTTTTCGCTCAAACTTGAAATCTCGACGTTTCGTGACATTCTAAGCCTATCTGAACAATAAAAATTTAAAAAAATCTTTTGTCGTTACCATAATTCCACTGGATGTGGAAGTAAAACTTATAATGTTAGTAAAAAAGCGTACTCAGATAAAATACGTGTACAAAAGCAAACTTATTTTCAAAGTAGGATAGAGAATGCACCAAATTCCACAAAAGAGATATGGGACATTGTAAACAGCAACTTAGGTAGAACAAAAAAACATGTAGATATCACTGAAATATATCACAGTGACAGGTTTTCAATCTGTGAGACATTCTGTAATTACTTTTCAAATATACCAGAACAATTACTAAGTTCTACCTATAAAAATTTAGAAGATGGCGAATGCATTGTAGGAATGAACTGTTGCTCCTCTCTATTCTTTGATTATATAACTCCGGAAGAAATAGAAATGACATTAAATACTATGCCAAATAAACCTAGCAGTGGATATGATGAAGTTTCCATTAAGGTAATGAAGTATATCTCTAAATATTTAATTCACCCCCTAAGTTACATTTTTAACTTATGCATTAGAATGGGAATCTTTCCTGAACAGCTTAAGTTAGCAATTCCATTCTACAAAAAAGGAGAAAAGGAATTCGTCGAAAACTACAGACCAATCGCCATTTTATCTTGTTTTTCAAAACTGTTTGAAAAAATTATACACAATAGAATCTATAAATTTATCAGATGTAATAATCTTTTATCTATACATCAGCATGATTTTAGATCAGGTCATTCTACAAATTCCGCAACTTTTGAACTAACAAATTACATTTACGAAGCGCTTGACCAAAATAAACTAATTCTAACACTCTTTTTCGACCTAACGAGAGCGTTTGATTGTGTGAACAGAAGTTTTTTGAAAAAAAAGTTAGATGCATTAGGAGTTAGAGAACCTCTAAATGCACCGATTGACTCTTTTTTATGTAATAGGAAAATAGCTGTCAAACTAGACGGACAAATATCAAACACCTCCACTTTAAAATATGGAGTTCCTCAGGGGAACGTACTTTCTCCGCTTCTTTTTATTTTGTTCATCAATGACCTTGATTATAATGCAATTAAAGAACTGAATATACTAATAGTTATGTTTGCAGACGACACCACAATTTGTATAACTGCCGATTCCCCAAAAGAACTGCAAATTAAATCAAACACATTATTATCAATATTTTACGACTGGTGTCACTCCAATAAATTAATAATAAATACAGAGAAAACAAAATATATTATGTTTCACAAAAAAAGAAAAATAGAAGAGATTACGCTCATCCTCAACAACAGTATGCTAGAGAGAGTCTCAAGTACCAAATTTTTAGGGCTTTACGTGGATGAAAATCTGACGTTTACGAATCATATAGATCACGTAGTAACTAAACTAAACTCAGCTTATTACGCAATTAGAAATCTTCGACACATAATGGATCGCAAATATTTATTAAACATCTACTACTCTCTTGCATACTCCCACATCAAGTATTTAATCATATACTGGGGACAAGCAACTAATATAAACATAGTTTTTATTCTACAAAAAAGGATACTCAGATTAATATTTTCTCTTAACCCTTTAGATACATGCAGATTAGTATTTAAGGTACACAACATTTTAACCACTGCTAGTGTTTTTATATATGAATCGGCTCTATTTGTCAAAAACAATTTAGAAAAATTTCCACTAAACAATGACATTCACAATCATCACACTCGTTCTTCAAATGACATACACTTGAAAAACATAAAATTAGCGACTTCCAAAAAAAGCGCATTTCATTCCTGCAGTGATATATATAACCATCTTCCTAGAAACATAAAAGAGATAAATAATATTAACGGTTATACATTCTTTTCTCTGTAAAAATTGTTTCTACAGTTTAAAGGAGTGTTATGATCAGAGCCCGTATTTTGGATGACATTGACGAAAAATGCAAAGTCGGCATGGGAGGGTAGTACAAAGTTATAATAATTCTTATCTCTTTTTGTAGTTAACTGCTCATCCAATTGGAAACATTAAATCAAACTGTTACATTGCAGACTAATACCACGTAATTAACAATAGATAATTAAATATGAGTCTAAATATTCGGCACGAAAAGAACGCCGCGCGCTGTTTCTCTTTAGAATATCACTTGTAAATCCCTATATTCCTGTTGATGGGAGTTAGACGACACATGCCATGTAATTAAAAACTTGCGCGATCATAACGGGGTAATATTGCATCTTTGATAGGTACTTGAGTTTTGCATCTTGCATCATTTAATGTTAACCCGGCGTCTTCACAAATCCACGATTGTACCGTTTGCATTACGGTAATGGACGCGCCATTATTATACTAAACTGCCGAAAAAGTCATTGGAAAGTTTCCCTTACCCATGTCTGGAAATAGTATATCAGCGGGTAATCGGCGCATAGTGAAGCACTGAATTTAATTATCATTGTTTAATGTTAAATTAATAAAGAAATACCAGCATATAAATACGCCAAACACAGCGTATGCAATGACAATATTAGAGATGCAGGTAAACGAAAATATACAGTTGGAGAAGAAAATATAAAAGCTCTGAACATATTATGATTTAAAAAACATCTAAAAGTCAGTACATAAAGTGGATGACTCGATTTCTACAAAAATATTCAACTCTGGCAGCCCTTCATTTTTAAACTCGGTGTGCGTTAATCGAAAATATACACACGGAGAAGAAAATCAAAACGATTTGGATATATTAGCTATTTTCTCTCGTGCTGAACAAACTGAACACGATCAGTAAGCAACCAATAGAGATCGAGGATTTCAAAAATTCCTCGATTTGATTGGCTGTTTAGTGATTGTAATCAATTCGTTCAGCACGAAAGAAAACAGCTATTATGATTAAAATAACAACTAAAAAGTGTATACATAACGCCGATGACTCAAGATACCCACAATAATATATTCAACTACATTAGCGGTTGCGTTGCGATTTCATTACCTACTACTTCTGTTTTCTCAATAACAGTTTAACAGCAGTTAGCAAAAACATTTTTACTAAGTCGTGTTTCTTATCTGTTGTTTTCTCACCTGTTATTTTCGAACAGAAATAACAGTCTGTTAATGCTATTTACAAATAACAGTTATAAAATAACAGGTTGTTAAATAGCAACTCATCTCTAGTTTGGCTTTGGCAGTGTGCGTTGGGTTTCAGCCCCAACACTTCTACTCATACCTTACTGTCAGTGCTTTATAACCGATAAGTTAATGTTTATGCATGTAAAATGAATTTGACAAATTTATTTTAAATACTTTCGAGTCTGTTAACATAATTATTTATTATACTTCGGGCTCCATGTCATTGAACAATTTTCAATACAACTATAACTACTAAAGTTTTATATAATAATATTAAAATCCAATTTATATCTTTAAAATCTAGATATTGTCTAGGTCGACCAAAAAATAATATTTAGAACTTGCAATATTTAAGAATAATTACTTTACTCTGTAATGACACTATATAATGCGACTAATAATTTTTTACCTGTCTGGAGGGTCAGGGGCTCTTTTTATCTGTAGAGAAATGTAAACATCTCAATAAGCGTTCGCCTGGACTTTCACTAAGGTTTATAAAATAAAAATTTTGTATTTAAAGATTTTTTGGTTCGTGTGGCAATAATACTTATTGTTAGCGACCGATGTTTCTGATTGTAACTTTACAAAAGTATTAGATAGTATCGTGTAATTCAGAGTCCGTCTCTGGAATGTCATCCGAAATACGGGCTATGGTTATGATTTCGAAAATCCCACTTTCGACTCTTGAATTTATATTAACAAATATGTACATAGCATTCTTTATGCATTTAGATAATTACAAAATATTATCTTTGTTTTTTAAATGTTAATACCTGTATATCTGTTTTTATACTTTTTATGTAATTATTTTATCGTTTATATTTATTTTTATTTATATTCTATACTGGCTACCTATAACTTATACATTATAATTATTGTTATTTCACTAATATTCTTCTTTGACTTGTACCATATGATTGTATGATCTTATGGACAATAAAATTATTATTATTATTATTAATACCTCTTTTTCAAGCTGAGATCCCAATTTTCAAGTCGTTCTAAGTTGAAGACTATAATTTTATATGAAAAGTTCCATATAACCTTTTCTTCTCAAAATTTGATTCTCTTGCATCCAGCCCCTATAAATTAGTAAGCCCCGTATAATATAGAAACTTTTTTCTGATGCATTTACTATTAACTTTCCAAAATTGAACGAAATCGAATTCATATGACATTATTCCGAAGTTAAAACCTGTAGTTACTCTACTATATCACGCCTTTGATTATTATTGAAAAACAGTGATCGATTATATTAATTAACATAGCGAGGCAGAGCAGTGCATAAATACACGAGTGAACAAAAAATGGAATGACGCAAATCTCGCCATTGGTATAAAAGTATTTTATATGTAAAAAGAATTCGGTGCAGTCGGCAAGTATTATTGCCAAATGCCTGTGAACAAGCACACTAGCATTATCTAGATTGCCAGACATACATGAGTGAATTTTCATTGCAAATTCAAGTGAACAGGTGCGTGGATAATATGACCATCACTCCTGCTTTTACTGTCGCTCTTTTACGGCGCGGAACTATCGGAGATATGACAGAAAGCAAGGGAGTCTTTGATCACACTTCAGTATGTGACGTTCCTTGAGCTTTGTAAAAACGAACTTAAGACTGCGTAGTTTAGATATTATAAAAGAAGAATCAAAATACTTTCAAGTGCAAAAGTACATCACGATAGGAAACTTGCATAAAAATTAAGTTTGATAATAAATAATATTCACAAATATAAACTAATGTCGTTGAAAAATTTAATTCCTTATATTAAATATAAGCCGTTAAAATCTCCATAATTGAAACTATTCTTGTTACACACCGCTATAAACTGCGACGTGAGCCTGTGCGCTGACTACTAAAACGCAGTCGATATTCGTATGTTCACAAATATTGTGTGCTAATTTATTAATTACACAGCCACACAAAAAAAAGTGGTTTGGCCTGCGGACCAGGCCAGTGTATTCTTACGTATTTGGACCCGCTGACACCGAATTCGAATTCAGATTGGCTCGTTTTTCACCTCAACCCCAAAAAAACAAATTCAAATATGCTTTCAACTCCTCCAGACAAGCTGCTGAATAATATTGTTTGTAATTGCACGGTGGCTCCAGAATAGTTGGTTTATATTATTCATCAGTTTGTGGTAAGTGCTAAGGTTAGTCTTGCTTAAATGTAACACCTGATATAAATGACATCGATAATTGCGACTCCACTGAAGATGTAGCTCCATCACATTTCGTGACTGAATC
The DNA here is from genome assembly GCA_936432065.2 of Rutpela maculata. Classification (NCBI taxonomy): domain Eukaryota; kingdom Metazoa; phylum Arthropoda; class Insecta; order Coleoptera; family Cerambycidae; genus Rutpela; species Rutpela maculata. The sequence continues at coordinate 58,233,631 of OW386289.2, read as the reverse complement.
TACGAAAATACAGGAGAGATCAGAGAAAGAACAAGAAGAAGAAAATAATGAAGAGGAAAGCATACAGATCGAAATAAAGTCTGAAGAAGAATATTAATTATTGAGATTAATAACTCATGTTTTGAACAAAAATAATTAATAATATTTCTTTTTTAAATAAATATATTTCAATCAAAAACACATGTGGATTAAGCCTACTAGGACGCCATGTGACGAAAAACGTACCTTGTACTCTACCTCGATAGTGGTGTGGAAAGAAGTACACATTTCATGAGAAACATAAAGGTTACAACTTACAAAAGTCATTTTTTTGTAGGAAGTTTGCTACAGATAGAAATTTAATCATTAATATTTTTTCTGAAAATGTGACTGTTAACGAGATATTCAACTTTGACATTTTGTTTAGAACTACAATGCCAAGGTTTACATCAAAATTCGGCTTATCGGGCAATGTCTAATTTCTTTGGACTAACTGGCACAGCTCTAGAATACCTAAAAAAAAGTACACTTACAGGTGTAAATATGGCGGGATTTGGTATCAAATGATTGGGGCTGGAAACTATAATTTTTTCCAAATTCAATGGATCAACAACCAGCGCCTGAAATTTATTAAAAATATGATTTGAGCATTTTCAATATATTTTTTTGCTTTTCTTTTTTCTTTAAAATGCTATGAATCCTGTCATGTAATTTAATACTTCTAGTGCAGGCAAATCCAGTTTTGAGTATGAACTATCTGGGGACAGCTATTTCTTTATCGAAATGGATAGCTTTATTCATGTAGAATGAGGATATAAAAGTCCCGAAAAATCCCAATGTGAGCTAAAGCCACCATTTAGAAAAAATGGCCGCTAGAACGGTTTCTTTTAGAAGGACATATCTCAGTAACCATTGGTCCGATTTTAGATTTCTTTTTTTGTTCTCTTCCCCTTTTTATATACAATCGAAAGTATTATTACATATTTGGGCATAAAATAGAAGATAACTGAAGAAAATAAGACTTGAGTTCTTGGAAATATAGGTATCCAGTTAGTGTTTCCTCGGAAGATTGTGCAAAAACGGGTAACTTTATAAAAAAAAAATTTAACAAAACTTTCAACGTTTCATCTCTACTACAATGTGAAATTATTTTCAATTATACAAGGTGTCACAAAAAGGAGTTACACAAGAATGTATAATTTTTTTAATGGAATACTCTCTAATTCTTTGACGCCAGTTAAGCCTCTAAGGGTCCTGAATTACACCCTAAATTTTTTTGCCAATCAGATGCAGCGTTGCCAAGTTATAATTTTTTTCCTGTTTTTTTGGTAAATTACAAACATTTTTTTGACTACCATATCTCCGCGATTTATTAATTGTTTTTTCTAAAAATGTAGGGTGTTATTCGATAATTATGCATTTACTGAAAAACATTTTTGAAATAAATTATTATTATACCGGGTGTCCAAATTATTTGTTTACATTTCTTTTTATTTAATTATTATTTATTCAAATTTTTTAAATATTATACACTTAATTTTTATTTCAAACCGTTTTTGAGATATGATTATTTCAAATAAGTTTTGCGTAAATCGAGGTGCCTTTTATTTTAGCATTAAAATCTAGTATGGCTTTGGTCTTTTGTTTTGCTTTTGTTTTTCACTCTACGACATTTCTCTAACGTGTTTAAGATTATCGTGATTAAGTTGAATTAATATTGTTAATATTTAAAAATACGAATTATAATTATTGTCAATAAGATTTAATATCTATGCTAAATGTTACGTTATTGGTGAATGTGACGGAAATTGTTTATTGGCATCAAGAATGTATGGTCAAAAATATCCCTATAGAAGATGTCCTGATATGAGGTCTCTAGAAAATTTGAAAGAACGTTTTGAACGTACTGGAAATTTTGCATATGAAAAGAGGGCGAGACGACGAAATGTATTGTAATGAAGAAAATGAGCTGGCTATAACTTTAGCGGTAATCGAAAATCCTAAGTGTTCGGGAGTTAAGTAGGGATTTAGAGGTCAGTGAATCTAGTGTTTCCCTATGTCTTCGGAAAAATAAGTTTCACCCCCATCGAGCTCAGCTGCATCAAGAGCTTTGGGATGTGGATTTAAATCGTAGATTAAATTTTTGCCAGTTGGCTCAAAACCAAATTGGAGAAAATGAAGAATTTTTCAAATTTGTATTGTTCACTTATGAATCAACGTTTCCTCGCAACGGATTTGTGAATAGGCACAATTTCTATTATTATGCCGGAGAAAATCCTCATGTTGCACAGGAAAATCAGAACCAGAGTTTAAATGTAAAGGGACGAATTATACATGATTACGTTATTCATCCTCGCTTTTTTGAGGGAAATGTGAATAGAGCAGTATTCTTAGATTTTACGCAAAATACGTTTCCACAAATAATCTAGTATATTCCTGATTACACTACAAATAATATGTGATTACAACTTGAAGGTGCACCACTACATTTTAGTAGAAATGTTCATCAGGCAATTAGTAATCAGTTTCCTGAAAGGTGGATACGAAGAGGAGGTCCAATATTTTAATAAACTGTTAAATAATATCTAATTTATTATTTTATTAAATTATGTTTCTCATTACATGGCCGCCTAAGTCACCCGACCTGACTTCAGTGGATTTTTTCGTTGGGGATTTGTGAAGTCAGACGTTTTTAAAGTAGAACCAACGACTGGAGAAGTTATGATGGAAAGGATTCGTCGGTGTTTCAATCGAATAAATGTTGATATGTTACACTGTCAAGAGACCTCAGTGTTAGCTGAATCAAAATGGTGGATATTTTGAGCAGTTGTTAGGTTACTTTCAATATCGTGAAAAAAATTATTGCTCAAGAACCGTTCATAAAAGAAAGTGTACGATATCAAAATGTGAGAAATTGTAAACGTTAGGTACTCACCCTTTTAAAAAATTTATCTTAAAATATGTAATCATACTTTCTGTAAAATGTGAAGTGAGGAATGGAACAAAAAAAAGAAATCTAAAATCGGAGCAACGGTTACTAAGATATATGATTTTAAACAAAATGTCTCTGGAGGTCATTTTTTCTAAATAGCGGCTTTAGCTCACGTCGGGATTTTTTGCGACTTTACGTACTTATCCTACATTAATAGAGCTATCCATTGCGATAAACAAATAACTGTCCCCAAATAGTTCACGCCAAACCCATTTTACACTGAGATTTGCCTGGTCTATTCGTCAGTACTAGTTAGAAGAGTAGTTGTTTTGATTGGTTCTCCAATGATGAGTATTTTAAAGTATTTACCTAACTAGTAATATACTAGTTAGGTAAATAGCGTGCCCAGATTAGGCAGCAATATATAGAAAGTAGGTAATTTCATAATAAATAAAAAAGTATGTAAAAAGTATCATGATTTGAGAATATTATTTAGGTATTAAGCAAATCACAACGATTTGCTTAATACCTAAATAATATTCTCAAATCATGATGAAAGAAAATAAATAAATAATAATTCATTGTAAGAATCAAATATTTTTAAACTTAAGTTATTTTGTATTTAATTCGTTTTTTATACTTTTTATGAATTTTATCTCTAAAATTCAATTTTCACTAATTTTTTTCAAATCTTTTCCACTTTTCTAATAAATATTATAATTTTTGAAGCTACAGAAACGTCAGAATTTATTTATTTTCGTATACCTATTTTAAAAAAATCAGGTTCTTCGAATTTCCCTTTCTTTTTCGGTTTAATAGAATTTTCCGAATTTCTCTACAATTATCTGACCAATAGTGGCGATTTTTGAATTGTAGGGATTTTAGTATTTAAAATTTGGAACCTATAAAAAGAAATTCAGTCAAATCCTTGCTTTACGGACCAGTTCCCAAATAACATGTTTTTTCTCCGCAAAGATCCTCCACTTGGGGAAAATATTTTATATTGTAAACTAATTTATTTATAGTTAAACTGCCTTTTTCTGAAATCGATCAGCAATGTCTACATTTTCGGCGCGATTTCAGACCAAAAAATGCACAATTCCAGTATTTTAGTCCGTTGCTAAGAAACTATCAGAAAACAGACCGGAAAAGATCCGTTGCCAAGCAACGATCAACAAAACCGTACGGTCCTAGGCCGGGAAAGTAGACAAACAAACTCTCAGTAAAATTGCATTTATTAGTAAGCAGTTAGATTGTAATGAAGAAATGTTATGCATTAATACAAATTCCTTAATTTATAATATTGATTGTGATTTCAGAAAAAATAGTATGTGTACTTCGATGTGAAAGCACATTCCCGGACTTCAATGTTTGTTGGCCTCGGCTAGCGCCTCGGTCAACAATTTGAATCGTCGTCCGGGAATGTATTGTTTTCACACCTAAATGCACAATATACAATTTATTATATAATGTTATTCCCAGTGCTACTTAAATAATAATAATATGTGCACTACTTTAAAACACTGCAGCGAAAGTTAAAAAATGGAAACAAATTTTAGTGCCCATGTTAAGAAGTTCTCTACTTTACTAGCAATCAACCCAACAAATTTTATTCAGTTAGCCCCATGGCTTCACATCGAAATTTTCTTACGAATTGTAAAATGCGAAGATCCCACTTATTAATTTTAATCTAAAAGATTATTTAAAAAGTGAGAAAAGTTGTTATGAATATCATTAGCACTCGCAGTGCAGATCAACAAATAGTCCTGAATCATGGCCTCCAAGGTCACCTGACCTAAGTCTCCTGGATTTTTCTTTTCGCTTTATTTAAAAATACTGTTTACGCAACTCCCATTATAACCCACGAAAACCTAGCGCTATGAGTGAGACGTGTAGTAATAATATAACGGCCGAGCAATTGTTCTCAGTTTTTCGAAATATACCGTTGCGAGTGCAGAAGTGTATTGACAATAATGGACAACATTTTGGACAACTATTATAATTCTTGTAGAGGTCCGCTTAGACTAAAATGCATTTTTAATTAAAATCTAATAAAACACACTTTATGTTAGTACACACTGCACATTACATTTACTCTCTGTAAATTAATAACGCCCAAACATTTAATTATTCGGTACTAGGTCTGTTGTTTAGATATAAGATATACCTTTTTTTGTGTATTTATATTTAAGCAGTCTTTTTATCTTTTGGTTACAGCTCCTTATCGTTGTGTTTCACATATAAGTTAAAAGGAACACCGTTTTATTTCGAGTCGTATTTAATATTTTATCTAATGCAGTTTGCAATTGAAGTTACACAAAGATGTATTATGAGTTGCCTAAATGGCAATATTCTCAGCTTTAGTTATATTTTAAATTAATACGGTAATCTTGCGCATATATGGAGTAAGGTCGGAGGTTATTTCTTGTAGGACGCATAGACTGGGAACACGTTTCCAACTCGCTAGCAGCACTAACAAGTAAACTCGACATAAAGATAATCTAAAGACATATAAAATGCCACTTGTTATCTGAATTTGCGTAACCCATCCATCGAATAAAAGGTAATTATATTTATTTATTTCATATCTCTAATCGATATTTTGCAAGTAGGAGCCATGCTTTTCAAGTGGGTTAATTAATTTAATTTATTTCATATCATAATAAATAATAATAATAATAAATCCTTTATTCAAATAAGCTGCACATAACAGATATGAAACGTCATTGATAATATAAAATAATGAAAAATATATTAAAATGGTTAAAAATTCCAAAAGTTTAAGACTTTATCTAACACAATTTAAAAGCACACACTTATCCTAAATTTAATTAAGTACAAAATATATATAGTGTAAAGGGACGACGACAATGCGATTACTCCAGATTGTAAAATTCTTGCAAAGTGTAGATGCATTTTTCAATGAGAAATTCTTTTAAAGTTTTTTTGAATTTATTTAGGGGGTTGTTTTTAATGTTTTGAGGCAATTTATTGTAAATACTTGCAGAACAGTAATAAGGACTTTTTTGAAAGTTTGTTAGATTATAATTATTTATTAAAATATCATTTGCACCTCGTGTGTTATGATCGTGTACATTATTGTTACGAGTGAATTTATTGAAATGCTGGTGAGCAAATAGGGATGCTTCGTATATAAAAATTGAAGTTAAGGTTAAAATTTTGTAAGTTTTAAAAGTCTCTCTATAAGATTCTAGCGGCCACAATGAGAACATTAATCTTAGAATTCTCTTTTGTAGTATGAATACTCTTTGTGAAGATGTGACTGAACCCCATAATAATATCAAGTATTTTAGGTATGGATAGACAATACCATAATATACATTTATTAGCTCCGATTTCGTTATGACGTTATGTCAGATTTCGTAAAGCAAAAAATGCTGAATTCAACTTATTACACACACCGTCAATATGATTTTCCCAAGTTAATTTTTCGCCTAACTGTAAACCTAAGAATTTATGATTGGTGAACTTTTTTATTGTACTATCTCTTATAATTAAATTAAGCAATGGTGGTACGCGTATTATATAAAATTGCAAGTAAGTGGTTTTGTTTATATTTAATACTAGTCGGTTGTTTTTACACCAATTCAAAAAGTATTCGAAGATTTTATTAGCTATACCTTGGAGTTCTTCGATTGATGATGCAGCTACACCAATGGTAACGTCATCGGCGTACATTACCACTCGGATATGAGATGATACTACAAAAAAATATTGTTCTAGGTCGTTTATAAACATGATAAATAATAACGGAGATAATACAGCACCCTGGGGAACGCCTATGTTTACGTTTTGATAGTCGGAATATGTATTGTTTATTTTAACTAAGAATTTTCTGTTACTTATAAATGAATTTATCCAGTTGTTTATGTTTCCACGGATTCCGAGGGCATCTAATTTTTCTAGCAATATTTTGTGATTAACACAGTCAAATGCTCTAGTTAGATCGAAGAACAATGCCATTGTATATTGGTTATTATCTAGTGACTGATAGATGAACTGTAAAAAGTCAAATGCTGCCGTATTAGTAGAGTGCTTAGGTCTATAGCCATGTTGACTTTCGCTAAGCAACTTTGAATGCGTAAGATAATTATATATTCTATTATGTATTATTTTTTCAAATAATTTTGATATAATCGAATTTTGAGCGATTGCCCTATAATTTTCTAACATCTGCTTATCTCCGCTTTTGTGCAGTGGTGTAACATAAGAAAATTTTAACTTGGAAGGAAAAATACCTGATTTTATAGATAGGTTCATTATAAAGCACAAAGGTTCAGATATATTATGTGTACAAGAATTTATAATATTAGTTTATGTCATCAGGGCCGGTAGAGGTCCTATTTGTTATCGATTTTAAAGCTGTAAGTAATTCATGAGGTTGAACATCATCAAAAAACATTGAGTTTATACTTTTAGTAATTGTTAACTGATAAATCATTAACCTGTTCATTACCTAATTCTGTTGTGACACAATGTTCTGCAATTGTCGCAAAATATTTACAAAATAGATTGCTTATTTCAACTTCATCTGATATATTGTTGTTATTATGTACAATTGTGATTTATTTATTGTCCTTTTGGTTATTACGTGCTGTAGTAGTATTAACAATTGGCCACACTGTTTTGTTAGGATTTGAGGAATTGTTTATAATGTCTTCATAAAAGGTTTTTTTACCTCTTTTATTTTTAAAGAGAAATTATTTTTTTCTTCTAAATAATGTAGACGTAATTCATCTGAACCACTGTTTTCATATAACCAAAATAATTTTTTTAATTGTTCACTCTCTTGAATAACATTTCTATTTACCCAACCTTTTTCAAGAAAATTATGTTTTTTTGTTGTTTTTGTTTTAGGACATGACACATCAAAACAGTAATAGAAATTATTCCAGAAGTAAATGTATGCATTTTGAACATCAGACATGTTATACAATTTCTGAGAAATCAGTTGAAGAAAGCAGATTATTTAGTGTACACAAATTTTGTTCTAATACTTGTCGTTTCCAGTAATATGACTGTTTTTTAAAAAATGTTGGTGATGTATTGAATGAGCAAATCTGTACTTTGTGATCAGATATATCGAGGTCCATATTTTTTGAATCTATATAATCTAGATTTGATAATATGTAATCAAGTTGACTCTGTGAATCGTTAAATTCTCGAGTTGGTTGTAGTGGAAGACATGATGTTATATTAAAGCATTGGAATACATCGTCAAGTAGAGATTTGCTTTTTCCGGATATTAAATAATTTATATTGAAATCCCCACATAACACTAAATATTCATGGCTTTTTGAGACATATGTAAGAATATTGTTTAACAAATTTAAAAATGTTCCTATTTCCGTACTAGGGGATCGGTAAACCGCATTTAATGCAAATTTTAAGTTATTAGTGACAGTACTTACTGCGCAACACTCACAAACTTTTTCGCAAAGAAAATTAGTTGGTATGTTAATGTACTTGTAGTTAACATCATATTTTCCATAAATGGCTACGCCTCCATGGCTTGATGATGTCCGACAGTAAAAAGATAACAGTCTATATTTATTTATTGTCGTGGCTTTTATTTTACCAACATCTGCTAACGAGAACCTTTTGTTTCTTTCTAACGTAGAGTTTTGCTGCCGAAAAATTCAGCTTCGTGAAAAATTTAATCACTGCAAAAATTTAGTCACTGATTGATTTAATGTAGTTACTGCTAAGACTTAATCAAATTAAACTTTTGATTGGGAAATGTTTAGTTTATGGTTGTCTTTACCAATTTCAAATTTAATTTATCAATTAATGGTGTGGTTATTATTATTATGAGATGGATCCAAGTAAGTTACAATCAATCTGAAGTTCCAGAATACTAAACGTTATTCAATCATGGTTATGAATTGTCAACTATGTTCATTTAACTTTTCTAATTATGAGACGACGTTTGACCCAATTTAATCCAGTATAAATTCAGTTCTGATTAGTTCAAGTAAATTTAATATTAGATGATAGTCAAGTTCAATTCGCGTAACAAAAAAACTTAAAACGTTATCCAGGTGGTCCCGAGTAACCAATTTACGTCATAAGGCCATCTTGCAGTTTCCTAAGATATGTAAAGCAACATGATAGGAGCTGAGGAACCTCTTCAGGACTCATCCTTAAGGTATGGTGGTGAAAACTGTGTTTATTTCTATTGTAATTACTTATGCTGCAGTTCCATGACAGCAAGATTTCAGTGAATTTTCTACGTTCGTTAACTATTCATTATTCTATAATTTATACATTTTTACACTTGTTTGACAATTTTTGGTCTTAAAATATTTATTGTTCCTTTCATGGAATATTAAATGGTACTCATGGTGTGTTTACCAACTATATCATTAATAAACTAACTCTTCTAAACAAATATTACTAACGATCATTTGGACCATGTGGCCACATTTTATATATATAATATTACTATTTTGAATTAGTTTATAATTTCTTTCTCTGTATCTCACTGAATTTTACTATTTAAAAGACGATTAATAAATGGTACATTTTTGTCTTTTTACATCTTCTATGTTTATTTGTTTGTGTCTGTCTTATTATTGGAATTTTCCACAGCAGTCGGTTTTGTGATTAATGAGGGTAGTTTATTATCAATTTTACTGTGGATGCCCTTTTTATTCACAACTATATTTTACTCCTTTTTCTATCACGAAACAAACTAGCTGGGCAGATACCTGTAAAATTATTGGTTCTCTCTCTCTACTCATATAAAAACTGAATTCACGAATTCAGCCCCGCACAAGATCAGCTTGTCGTTAGCAGCTGTATTTGTGATTTGGTTGAAATATTTTTATTTATTGCCAAAACAAGGTATAATTGTATTTTTTCCAGAACCAAGTACGAGTGTTTTATTCTTTATGTTTCTTTTCTGTAATTTACAGCCACATTAATGTGTAATTGTGATTAAATTGAAATTAACTACATTTTTTCATTTCCTCTTAAGTATCATTTTGATTGTATTACTCGCAGATTTAAATAAGACATATGGGCAGCTTCCTTAATAATGGTAGTATTTAATAGTACTTTGGTACCAATATGGTTCTATTTGAAAAAAACGAGTTTCATCCAGAAAACTATTTTGAAAATTTGTATTACTCTAATTTACATAATTTACTATTTTCGACATGATTTCTATTTTTATAGCATTACATGGGTTGATTGGAATAAATTGGAACCATCAAGACACTTTAACCTAAGAAATGAAAATTGAATCAAAAAAAAGTTTGAAGTGTCACTATCATTGTATTTAGAAAATTATGTAGAATCCAAGAATGTAATATTATATAGGGTGTTCTATTTAAAAATCAAAAGTTGGTACAACTTCCGTTAAAAGCGGAAGTAGGAAAAATTAATTTATGTGTTAAATAGTTATGTTTATCAAGTGTAGACGATGTACAAAGTTTCAATAATTCATCCGCAAACATAAAGACCAAACTGGGGGCATATCATGTGCATATTACATCCCGTATATCATTCTCAGGAATGAGGAGTGTATTGTATTTTTCATGTAGTTTTCTAAAACATTACATATTACTCTCAGGGAAGAAATATATATATATAGCGTAGCATCATCTGGTTGATAGAATTTCGAAAAACTTTTAAAATATCTTTCTGTCTGTCCGACAATCCACCAGTCCATCACGTTTTTTTGATACAGTAATTTAAGAAATAAAATCCAGTTGAATTAAAATTCGGGCAGTAAGTTAGTGTTGGCCAGAAGAAGAACCCTATAATATCGACCGATAAATACAGGGTGTCCAACTGGGAACTGCAGATTTTCTAAGAATATCGCAAATAATTCAAAAAGTCGTAAGTTAAACCCCTACAATAAATACATGGCAGAAAAGGAGAATTTGATTTTACACAATTTAATGCAAAAAAATACAGGGTTTTGTTTTTGACTCAAACAAGTTTTCGCGATTTGAAATTGGCAAAACGTAGCGTAAAAAACTGAACACTTGGTATATTATAATTGAATTTCTTTAAACTGTAGAGCGTAGCTCATCTTATGATCCTTCTGCATGTCAAGAAACAAATGATGATCTTTTATGTAAAAAAAGTTATAAAGGTTATTGCAAACCGTTACACCAAATTAGAGAAATACAAATTTTCAAAATAGTTTTCTGGATGAAACTCATTTTTTTCAAATAGAACCATATTGGTATCAAATTAAGGCTACCATTATTAAGGAAGCTGGCCATATGTCTTTAAATCTGCGAGTAATACAATCAAAATTTTTATAAAATGTTAAATATCTCTGAAACCTCTGAGTTTAGGGATAGAGTGTGCCGTACGTTTTCGACTCAGAATACTTCGGTCTTTTCGAAAATTGTCCATTTAAAATAAGCAAGTTGGTATGGACTTCCGGTATAAGTGGACGTGTCAAATGCTTGTAATCATTTCCATTAGATTGGCCATACTGCCATCAGTAATTCCTTTCAAAATATTCTGGTCTGTACTTTTCCCTATATCGATTGATGCAGTTCCCGGTGGGACACCGTGTATAAAAGTTATGAAACATTTTAAGAAAAAAAAATACACATGAAAAGTGTTGCAACTTTTGATGAGAGTTTAAAAAAGCAAAAATACTAGCAAAATAATAACATACTAACAAACGTTTCGTAATCAATGTGGGTTGCATATTTCAACCAACTACTGAAAAATTACCATAGAAGATATACATATATTGGATTTCTGCCATATATTGATATTTTCTTCAGTTATTATTATTTCAAATCCTAGAAATTATGCAGGGAGCTTGAAATTCATCTTTCTTTAATTTTACAAAAATTCTTCTTGCTATTATCGCAGCTAAACCATACATTTGAATTAGAGTCTTCTCGGACGATGCTTGCAATAAGCCTGCTTTTACGGTCAAACTTTATATTGAGTAAATGTGCACAAACCTTTATTTTATTTTATGTGACTTTCCCGCATAAGGTGCTTTTGTTAAATGAGGCTTGCCTCGCCGGTAAGAGTTTTTCGCTTATTTCTTCACACTATCTGGAATAGAAAGCGTTATGACGGATATAAATAGGATATGTGATTATTGCGCTTCAAGTTTATTTCCTGTGCAGCAACGCTGGCAAATTGTATTTTTTCCACTTTATTTTTATTCACACTGTTCCTTATATAAGGACTTCTTTTTGTTGTGCTGTTGAATCATCCGCTATCCTTATATAATATTAAAAGTTTTCTTAATGGGTTAATTGCGTAGATGACTTTGGCTTAGTATTTTGTTCTTCTTAATGACTTTAGTGCAATAAAGTTATTCACTTTCTATAAAATGGTTACAAATACTCTTACTTAAGGTTTACGTATACCTTTGATTGATAATATCACGTGAAACGATGCACTTTACTCTTGTTCACATTAGAATCACCTTACTCTACTTTTTTTCCTTATGGGTTGCGGTGACGAAACTCCGTCGTAGTGAAGCTTAAAGTTCTTGTAACCTATAGTCTCGTTATTGTATTAGTTCTGTTCCTTCCCAAATGGTGAACGTACGGTGGATAAGAGCTATTTGACTATTGGCTATTTTTTCAGGTCTCCCGAAGTATAAAAGCCTTTCAGCCACCGAGGCTGGGCACCCCCCAAGGGTCATCCCTTGGTCTCATTCGTTTCAACATTTACATCAATGACTACAGAATCACCCTCTGTTTGTTTGCAAACAACACCGCCATTTTGACTACATCAAAAGAGGCGGATATAATGACAGACCTCCTCGAGAACTGCAGACGAACAGAACTATAGAGTTCTACAATAACTGAAGGCTCAAACCAATACAGAGAAAACACAACCCATACTTTTTACCAGACGTAGAATCAATCTAACAACACAAATTATCATCCAAGGTCAACCCATCATCTGGAGGGAAGAAATACTGTACCTTGGAGTCACTCTAGATAGAAAAATGACTTTGATGAATGAAGCGTTATGCAGAGTGGAGGGTGTTACAAAAATCAGTTAAAAGACCTAGGGCGAGACAGAACAGAAACTTCGAAAACTTGGATGATTTAATTGATATATGCCATGCAAATATTTCGAAGTTGATGAGAATAAATGAAGATAAACTGCTTTTAATTTATTTATTTATTTATTTATTTATTTATTTCATTTTTTCAAATATATACAAAATTATAATTTTTTTTAATTAGAGGACCTAAATTAAAAGAATTGTGTTCTGCTCCAACATTTGTTGTTAACAAATAACAAATTAAAATGAGATAGCGATTCATTACAGTGAAACAAAATATATAATAGTTTAGGATAAATTAATAATTATGCTTTAGTCTATACTATGTATACTATATATCTACTTAATCTTAAGAATAAAGTTTTTTACATACAAAAATGCACATACACATACATACATACACTCATCCACATTATTTAATTTCTATTATTCACTAGATGATCTGAAATAAGTTGTATATCGCTTACTAATATTATTTTTTATTGTTAAAAGAAGTCTAAGAATCTAGTTTTGTTTTCTATGACGTATTTATTTTTACCTTATGTTTAATATTTTGAAACTTTGTGTTGTTCTTATATTGTTAGGTATTGCATTGTATAGTTTTGTTCCTAAATATGATATGAATTCCTGACAAAATGGTTGTTCTGTATTTTTATTCCTCATTATTCAGGTGTATTTGCCATATTGTAACTGTCGCACTGAAAATTTAGTATGAACAAAAATTATTTATTGAATAATATACAACAATCCAGTATTCAGTAACTTGGTTTCATCATCTAGCAGTTACGTTCAATATAATTTAGGTTTTTTTAGCATTACTTTAATTATGTAATTTTGTGTCACCTATAACTTGAGAGCATTGTTACTTATTCCTCCCCAGATTGTAACAGCGTACCTTATTACGGGCTCTGCCAAGGCTCCATATACAAACATTAGCTGTTTTATATGCAGTTCTTAATTTTTTGGAAATGACTATGTGACTCTTCCATCTCAAATATTGGTCAACTATAACTTCTAAGTATTTTATTTCGTTGACTGACTTAATTTTTTTTTCGCATTTATAATTTCGGTACTCTTTTTGTATACAGTTATGTTTGTGAAAACTTAGCTGTTTTATATGGTTATCATTAATACTTGAAACGGAAAAGCCAATGAATTTAGTTTTGTGATAGTTGTGAGTTAAAAGATTTATCTAGCCACATTTTAACTATACTCAGACCAATTGTTGATTTTCGTACTGTATTGCCAATTATTTCCGTAAAAAAGCAGTACTGTATCATCAGCATATGATAAACTGTTTTTAATATAATAAGAGTTGATGTAGGAGTAACATTAATTACCTAATTTATTTATACGAAGAATACGAGCTTTATAATAATCAATAAAACTTGCATAAAGTGACAACGATTGTTTGTTCTCTGTTTATTTTGATGACATATGCAAGGTATCCAGCCAAAATTCAACTTAATTATTCCTTTTATTTTGGTACTTTTAATCAATGTGCTCATTTAATGCATTTCATTTAATAGTTGTTAGTCTTGTAGATAAAGTATTACTTAAAAATAGGGGATATTGAAAATTTCAGATGAATTCGAAATATACGACTTTTAAGGAGAGAATTTAAAGTGCGGACCGACTAACATTGTGACGTCAGTTAATAGGAAAAGAAGAGATCGCGCAAGATATAAACGGTCATGCATTCCGCTTGAGATCGTCGAGTCCTTCTCAGTTTTCTGTGCGTTAAATTAGGTAATATCTTTTATTGTTTTTTATGGTGATGAAATGTATGAAGCAAACTTAAATAAAGCAGACACTTCGAGTCTTCCAAATCATGAGCTCGTTAATGCAGAAATGAGAGGGGTTAATTTCTCACTTTTATACCAACATTGCCATTAATTTATATTATATGTAGTTAAAATACTGGATTTAATAATAAACAATTCAACATATAGATATTTACACTGAAATGGTCCTCACAAACAATAAGTTGATGTAGTAATAATCCATTTCTCTCCTTTTACTTCCACGTCCAGTGGAACGACAAAAAAATTTTTAAAAATTTTTATTGTCCAAATAGGCTTAAAATGTCATGAAACGTCGAGATTTTAAGTTTGAGCGAAAAAATAATTTCTGTCTGTCTGTCGGTCTGTTTGTCTGTCTGTCGGTCTGTCTGTCGGTCTGTCTGTCGGTCTGTCTGTCGGTCTGTCTATCGGTCTGTCTGTCGGTCTGTCTGTCGGTCTGTCTGTTGGTCTGTCTGTCGGTCTGTCTGTCTGTCTGTAATTTTTTTTTGTGCGCACGTTTACTCTGGAACCGTTTAAGATATTGACTTGAAATTTGGTACACATATGTACTTTAACGAGATCTAGAACTAGATTATATTTTCATCGTGTTCCGTCGAAGGGATGGGGTGTAAATTGGGGTAAATTTGGGGTGAATGGGTAAATCAAGCAGGTAAGAGTCCAAGAAATTGGTATTTAGTATATACAAGAGAAGCTAAGGTCTCAAAAAAAAATTTTGGCATTAGCCACTCCCATTACCACCCCCACCCCTTATTAAAGGGGATGAAAAAAACTGTGATTTAGTGTATGTACAGGAACCAGAAACCTCAAAATATTTTTTTACTTCATCCACCCCCCACTACCACCCCCTATCACCACCCCCACCCCACTACCGATGTGGGGTATCGTTTTATGGGTTTTTGGGGTAGAAGATTTCAAATATTATATCATTAAAGTTCCATATACAATTATTTTCACATACAAAGTTTTTTCGTTGTGAGTGACTTGGATAGAGAATCTGGATGTGGAAGTAGTGATTCCTTGGGCAGCGGTTTTATAGTTTGTCGCCATTTCTTTCTAATTTTTAAATCTCTAGGAACGGTAATAAATGTTTTAGTAGGTGTCTTCTCCGTGGTACTTTGACACTCAGGAACAATACAATATTTAAAATTCCTTTCACCGTCACTATTATTCATTGTTAATATAAATCGGTGAAAATAGTTGATAAACCGAAATTTTTCACAAGTTTCAACTCACTGCTTGAGTTAACGATTTGTATTATTATGAAACAATAATAACGCGCTGTAGCTAGGCGCTTCGGCTAGCAGATTCCTATTAAGTGACGTCACAACCGAGATTCGACAAAGCAGTTTATGATTTTTTTTAGACGATTTACAGGTCTCACAAAATTTTATTTTTTTGCACAGTCTTAGAATTGTAAGATCTTTCCGATAATCAAATATTAAAAAAATGCTAAATAAGCCCATTTTAGATAAAATCATGTGTGTAATTCGAGCGTAAAGTGTCGTTATCTCTCTCGAGTGTTTGACTCGCTCCGCTTCGCTCCGCTTCGCTTCGCACGTCAACTTACACTATCGAGCGACAATGAGGCACTTTGCGCTCTTATTACATAAATAGCTATTTTGTTACTACACTTGTAGATGTAGGATAATATTTAGTACTATTTATATAAAAAGTTGTGTACATTTTTTAATAAAGTAGGACAGATTGAAACGGGAGTTTTATTTTACAGTTTGTTTTCTTAGGCTACGAATTTACGGTGGTAAAAGAGACATTTTATACTTATAACGTAGATATTATTTTCAATGCTTATATTTCCTGATGAAGCATTAATAATTTTAATGTTGCCAGTTATAAAAAATATGAAGTTCTTAACAAAAGTATGAGAACAAATCCATTTATTTCTATTATTGTAACTATGATGTGTTCTGCGGCATCCTTTCCCTTTATCGTGCCTCAATAATATTTTACAGAGATTATTTTTTCATCAAATTGAACCATTTGCAGGGGTGGGAAATAAAAGATTCCGAATTCGAAGCAGATATGCCACCCTGATGTGGAATATATCAATTTTTTTTGTAAAAATTTTAATCACTAACACAGTTTTCATAAATATCCAAGAAAATATCAATCGAGATTCTTCATGTGATCCTTACACACAAATACTTCATACCGATGAAGGCAATAACCAGATCTCTCTTAAAATATATAGGATTTTAAGCGTTGCTATTACTTCGCCTTTTGAATCACCACATTTATAATTCTTACGCTTTGGAAATTTCGCTGCTTTGAGCTTCCTGTTGCTCATTTTCCCGATTTCCTTTTTTATTATACAATTTGGCGATTGACAAATGTACGGGATTTTTCAGGGCAAATTTTCGCAACTCAGTCGCTGGCCGGAAATCAAATCATGGCTCTAATATGTCAGTTGAAAAAAGACTGCCGCCGTTTTATACATTCTGGGACTAAATCTAATCCACGTGCGTGAACGGTCGATATGCTGCCCAATCTACTATTTAATGCGTGTTTTATCTTTGGTTTAACACTTCCAGTGCTTCGTTCATATTGACTGTTGCCGAGTGTTGGTGCATACAGTAATTTATTTAGCTCTCCAATAATTCTTAGCATTGTACAATTAATAATCAGGAACCTAACCAAACGAACGCCTTAGGGGATCCATCTATTTTGATATTTGATTTTTTCTTTGAGTGTATTGGTAAGTTGTCAGCGCTTTGCGCAAGTGGGGGTTTATTACCGTCTTGAAAAAAGCGTTGAAGACCGTTTCTTTTTCAAATATCTACGCTTCTGTTGAGTCCACGCCAAAAACTTACTGCGTATTAAAGATCGTAAAACGCCATGGCAGGTTAAGATAAGTGTCCGTGCCTTTGCAACATTTTTCATGTGGTTCCTTCCAGTGATGTATCTTTGTGTAAGATACTACCACACAAAGTTTTTCCCTCAAAGACTTCATAATATCTGGGAAAAAACGAAAATTCGAATTTTTCTCTTAATCAAGTGAACCAATTTATTTGTATTTCACATATATTGTGAATATACTAAAGACAATTTATTATTGATATTTTCATGAAATCATTTCATGAAGAAAACAAAAATTGATGCTTTTGAATTTTTTGAAAAATTTATATACGTACTTACACGTTAGCGACCACCTCTATTTTTTTTACTAATTATACGCCATACAATAAGCTATAACATATATTTTTCACAAAACTCTATCGAAGAGGTAACGTAGTCAAATTGGCAAAGATAATGTTACGTGCTTACACCCCCTTTAGTAAACACCCTGTATCGTGGGTTCGGAAATTATAACACCATGGTAACACTAAACAATAATGTATTTACTTACGTACTAATAATTACAACAAATAAAGGAAAAGAGTATAAATTGAAACTTGATATATTAATAAATATATAAATGAATAACAATTGCTTGGATTACACGTATTGAAATTTTTTTGGAGCAGCCTACGTATTTTTTTGAAATAACGAGATGTATTTTTCATAATATATACATTTTCTATAAAGCTCCATCGAAACGGTAATACATAAAAAATTATGTGTTTAATAATAAGAATACATAATAAAAAAACATGTTATGTTATTGTTATAGCTCATCGTTTATTTTTCTTGTCCGTTATTCTACAAATTTTACCTCACTCTATTCATATTCTTTTGTATATTTTTTAGTAAAAAGTGCTCAAACTACAGTTCATTTGGAATATCGCAAGACAAGCATTTCATGCTTAGGTGTTTTCATTTCGAATTTGGGTTGCTGAATTTTAGGCATTATTTACATAATACCGTTTTATTTTTGTTATAATTTGTTAGTTTATTATTTACTCTACTTTGAATTATGTAATTATATATATATATATATATATATATATATATATATATATATATATATATATATATATATATGTTATATGTTTTAATATATCATCATCTAATATATCTTCTAATATCATCTAATAGCACTCGCCTTCGGCTCGTACTATAAACACCTCACTTATAAAACACCATTTTAGCCACTTGTTATATAAGGAACTATTATTTTATCATATGAGAACGAAAACAAAATAAAATATGAAAAAAAAATTAAAAAAAAAAAATTTGAAATGATATTAGTCATCTTTATCACTGTCCTCAATTATTCTGCGAATAATTGACAGTTTTAATTTATTTATTTATTTATTTATTTATTTATTTCATTTTTTCAAATATATACAAAATTATAATTTTTTTTAATTAGAGGACCTAAATTAAAAGAATTGTGTTCTGCTCCAACATTTGTTGTTAACAAATAACAAATTAAAATGAGATAGCGATTCATTACAGTGAAACAAAATATATAATAGTTTAGGATAAATTAATAATTATGCTTTAGTCTATACTATGTATACTATATATCTACTTAATCTTAAGAATAAAGTTTTTTACATACAAAAATGCACATACACATACATACATACACTCATCCACATTATTTAATTTCTATTATTCACTAGATGATCTGAAATAAGTTGTATATCGCTTACTAATATTATTTTTTATTGTTAAAAGAAGTCTAAGAATCTAGTTTTGTTTTCTATGACGTATTTATTTTTACCTTATGTTTAATATTTTGAAACTTTGTGTTGTTCTTATATTGTTAGGTATTGCATTGTATAGTTTTGTTCCTAAATATGATATGAATTCCTGACAAAATGGTTGTTCTGTATTTTTATTCCTCATTATTCAGGTGTATTTGCCATATTGTAACTGTCGCACTGAAAATTTAGTATGAACAAAAATTATTTATTGAATAATATACAACAATCCAGTATTCAGTAACTTGGTTTCATCATCTAGCAGTTACGTTCAATATAATTTAGGTTTTTTTAGCATTACTTTAATTATGTAATTTTGTGTCACCTATAACTTGAGAGCATTGTTACTTATTCCTCCCCAGATTGTAACAGCGTACCTTATTACGGGCTCTGCCAAGGCTCCATATACAAACATTAGCTGTTTTATATGCAGTTCTTAATTTTTTGGAAATGACTATGTGACTCTTCCATCTCAAATATTGGTCAACTATAACTTCTAAGTATTTTATTTCGTTGACTGACTTAATTTTTTTTTCGCATTTATAATTTCGGTACTCTTTTTGTATACAGTTATGTTTGTGAAAACTTAGCTGTTTTATATGGTTATCATTAATACTTGAAACGGAAAAGCCAATGAATTTAGTTTTGTGATAGTTGTGAGTTAAAAGATTTATCTAGCCACATTTTAACTATACTCAGACCAATTGTTGATTTTCGTACTGTATTGCCAATTATTTCCGTAAAAAAGCAGTACTGTATCATCAGCATATGATAAACTGTTTTTAATATAATAAGAGTTGATGTAGGAGTAACATTAATTACCTAATTTATTTATACGAAGAATACGAGCTTTATAATAATCAATAAAACTTGCATAAAGTGACAACGATTGTTTGTTCTCTGTTTATTTTGATGACATATGCAAGGTATCCAGCCAAAATTCAACTTAATTATTCCTTTTATTTTGGTACTTTTAATCAATGTGCTCATTTAATGCATTTCATTTAATAGTTGTTAGTCTTGTAGATAAAGTATTACTTAAAAATAGGGGATATTGAAAATTTCAGATGAATTCGAAATATACGACTTTTAAGGAGAGAATTTAAAGTGCGGACCGACTAACATTGTGACGTCAGTTAATAGGAAAAGAAGAGATCGCGCAAGATATAAACGGTCATGCATTCCGCTTGAGATCGTCGAGTCCTTCTCAGTTTTCTGTGCGTTAAATTAGGTAATATCTTTTATTGTTTTTTATGGTGATGAAATGTATGAAGCAAACTTAAATAAAGCAGACACTTCGAGTCTTCCAAATCATGAGCTCGTTAATGCAGAAATGAGAGGGGTTAATTTCTCACTTTTATACCAACATTGCCATTAATTTATATTATATGTAGTTAAAATACTGGATTTAATAATAAACAATTCAACATATAGATATTTACACTGAAATGGTCCTCACAAACAATAAGTTGATGTAGTAATAATCCATTTCTCTCCTTTTACTTCCACGTCCAGTGGAACGACAAAAAAATTTTTAAAAATTTTTATTGTCCAAATAGGCTTAAAATGTCATGAAACGTCGAGATTTTAAGTTTGAGCGAAAAAATAATTTCTGTCTGTCTGTCGGTCTGTTTGTCTGTCTGTCGGTCTGTCTGTCGGTCTGTCTGTCGGTCTGTCTGTCGGTCTGTCTATCGGTCTGTCTGTCGGTCTGTCTGTCGGTCTGTCTGTTGGTCTGTCTGTCGGTCTGTCTGTCTGTCTGTAATTTTTTTTTGTGCGCACGTTTACTCTGGAACCGTTTAAGATATTGACTTGAAATTTGGTACACATATGTACTTTAACGAGATCTAGAACTAGATTATATTTTCATCGTGTTCCGTCGAAGGGATGGGGTGTAAATTGGGGTAAATTTGGGGTGAATGGGTAAATCAAGCAGGTAAGAGTCCAAGAAATTGGTATTTAGTATATACAAGAGAAGCTAAGGTCTCAAAAAAAAATTTTGGCATTAGCCACTCCCATTACCACCCCCACCCCTTATTAAAGGGGATGAAAAAAACTGTGATTTAGTGTATGTACAGGAACCAGAAACCTCAAAATATTTTTTTACTTCATCTACCCCCCACTACCACCCCCTATCACCACCCCCACCCCACTACCGATGTGGGGTATCGTTTTATGGGTTTTTGGGGTAGAAGATTTCAAATATTATATCATTAAAGTTCCATAAACAATTATTTTCACATACAAAGTTTTTTCGTTGTGAGTGACTTGGATAGAGAATCTGGATGTGGAAGTAGTGATTCCTTGGGCAGCGGTTTTATAGTTTGTCGCCATTTCTTTCTAATTTTTAAATCTCTAGGAACGGTAATAAATGTTTTAGTAGGTGTCTTCTCCGTGGTACTTTGACACTCAGGAACAATACAATATTTAAAATTCCTTTCACCGTCACTATTATTCATTGTTAATATAAATCGGTGAAAATAGTTGATAAACCGAAATTTTTCACAAGTTTCAACTCACTGCTTGAGTTAACGATTTGTATTATTATGAAACAATAATAACGCGCTGTAGCTAGGCGCTTCGGCTAGCAGATTCCTATTAAGTGACGTCACAACCGAGATTCGACAAAGCAGTTTATGATTTTTTTTAGACGATTTACAGGTCTCACAAAATTTTATTTTTTTGCACAGTCTTAGAATTGTAAGATCTTTCCGATAATCAAATATTAAAAAAATGCTAAATAAGCCCATTTTAGATAAAATCATGTGTGTAATTCGAGCGTAAAGTGTCGTTATCTCTCTCGAGTGTTTGACTCGCTCCGCTTCGCTCCGCTTCGCTTCGCACGTCAACTTACACTATCGAGCGACAATGAGGCACTTTGCGCTCTTATTACATAAATAGCTATTTTGTTACTACACTTGTAGATGTAGGATAATATTTAGTACTATTTATATAAAAAGTTGTGTACATTTTTTAATAAAGTAGGACAGATTGAAACGGGAGTTTTATTTTACAGTTTGTTTTCTTAGGCTACGAATTTACGGTGGTAAAAGAGACATTTTATACTTATAACGTAGATATTATTTTCAATGCTTATATTTCCTGATGAAGCATTAATAATTTTAATGTTGCCAGTTATAAAAAATATGAAGTTCTTAACAAAAGTATGAGAACAAATCCATTTATTTCTATTATTGTAACTATGATGTGTTCTGCGGCATCCTTTCCCTTTATCGTGCCTCAATAATATTTTACAGAGATTATTTTTTCATCAAATTGAACCATTTGCAGGGGTGGGAAATAAAAGATTCCGAATTCGAAGCAGATATGCCACCCTGATGTGGAATATATCAATTTTTTTTGTAAAAATTTTAATCACTAACACAGTTTTCATAAATATCCAAGAAAATATCAATCGAGATTCTTCATGTGATCCTTACACACAAATACTTCATACCGATGAAGGCAATAACCAGATCTCTCTTAAAATATATAGGATTTTAAGCGTTGCTATTACTTCGCCTTTTGAATCACCACATTTATAATTCTTACGCTTTGGAAATTTCGCTGCTTTGAGCTTCCTGTTGCTCATTTTCCCGATTTCCTTTTTTATTATACAATTTGGCGATTGACAAATGTACGGGATTTTTCAGGGCAAATTTTCGCAACTCAGTCGCTGGCCGGAAATCAAATCATGGCTCTAATATGTCAGTTGAAAAAAGACTGCCGCCGTTTTATACATTCTGGGACTAAATCTAATCCACGTGCGTGAACGGTCGATATGCTGCCCAATCTACTATTTAATGCGTGTTTTATCTTTGGTTTAACACTTCCAGTGCTTCGTTCATATTGACTGTTGCCGAGTGTTGGTGCATACAGTAATTTATTTAGCTCTCCAATAATTCTTAGCATTGTACAATTAATAATCAGGAACCTAACCAAACGAACGCCTTAGGGGATCCATCTATTTTGATATTTGATTTTTTCTTTGAGTGTATTGGTAAGTTGTCAGCGCTTTGCGCAAGTGGGGGTTTATTACCGTCTTGAAAAAAGCGTTGAAGACCGTTTCTTTTTCAAATATCTACGCTTCTGTTGAGTCCACGCCAAAAACTTACTGCGTATTAAAGATCGTAAAACGCCATGGCAGGTTAAGATAAGTGTCCGTGCCTTTGCAACATTTTTCATGTGGTTCCTTCCAGTGGTGTATCTTTGTGTAAGATACTACCACACAAAGTTTTTCCCTCAAAGACTTCATAATATCTGGGAAAAAACGAAAATTCGAATTTTTCTCTTAATCAAGTGAACCAATTTATTTGTATTTCACATATATTGTGAATATACTAAAGACAATTTATTATTGATATTTTCATGAAATCATTTCATGAAGAAAACAAAAATTGATGCTTTTGAATTTTTTGAAAAATTTATATACGTACTTACACGTTAGCGACCACCTCTATTTTTTTTACTAATTATACGCCATACAATAAGCTATAACATATATTTTTCACAAAACTCTATCGAAGAGGTAACGTAGTCAAATTGGCAAAGATAATGTTACGTGCTTACACCCCCTTTAGTAAACACCCTGTATCGTGGGTTCGGAAATTATAACACCATGGTAACACTAAACAATAATGTATTTACTTACGTACTAATAATTACAACAAATAAAGGAAAAGAGTATAAATTGAAACTTGATATATTAATAAATATATAAATGAATAACAATTGCTTGGATTACACGTATTGAAATTTTTTTGGAGCAGCCTACGTATTTTTTTGAAATAACGAGATGTATTTTTCATAATATATACATTTTCTATAAAGCTCCATCGAAACGGTAATACATAAAAAATTATGTGTTTAATAATAAGAATACATAATAAAAAAACATGTTATGTTATTGTTATAGCTCATCGTTTATTTTTCTTGTCCGTTATTCTACAAATTTTACCTCACTCTATTCATATTCTTTTGTATATTTTTTAGTAAAAAGTGCTCAAACTACAGTTCATTTGGAATATCGCAAGACAAGCATTTCATGCTTAGGTGTTTTCATTTCGAATTTGGGTTGCTGAATTTTAGGCATTATTTACATAATACCGTTTTATTTTTGTTATAATTTGTTAGTTTATTATTTACTATATATATATATATATATATATATATATATATATATATATATATATATGTTATATGTTTTAATATATCATCATCTAATATATCTTCTAATATCATCTAATAGCACTCGCCTTCGGCTCGTACTATAAACACCTCACTTATAAAACACCATTTTAGCCACTTGTTATATAAGGAACTATTATTTTATCATATGAGAACGAAAACAAAATAAAATATGAAAAAAAAATTAAAAAAAAAAAATTTGAAATGATATTAGTCATCTTTATCACTGTCCTCAATTATTCTGCGAATAATTGACAGTTTTACTGATGATTTCGGAATATCGTCGAAAAACCTTGCATATAATAATTGCATCTATAACTAACAGAAAACTAATTTATTTTTTTTAACTTAAACATGAATTTATCATATGCAAGGTTTCTCGACGATATTCCGAAACCATCAGTAAAACTGTTTGAATCATTCGCAGAAGATATCAGTGTTACAATAAATGAGGACAGTGATGAAGACGACTAATATTATCATATATCGTTAGCATAACATGTTTTTTTATTATGTATTTTTATTATTAAACACATAATTTTTTTATGTATTACCGTTTCGATGGAGCTTTGTAGAAAATGTGTATTGTGAAAAATACATCTTATTATTTCAAAAAAATACATAGGCTGCTCCAAAAAATTTTCAATACGCGTAATCCAAGCAGTTGTTGTTCATTTATATATTTATTAATATATCGAGTTTCTAACCAATTTATTCTCTTTTTCTTTATTTGTTGTAATTAGTACGTAAGTAAATACATTTATTTAGTGTTACCCTTGTGTTATAATTTCCGAACCCACGATACAGGGTGTTTAGTAAAGGGGGTGTAAGCACGTAACATTATCTTTGCCAATTTGACTATACGATAGAGTTTTGTAAAAAATATATGTTATAGCTTATTGTATGGCGTATAATTAGTAAAAAAATAGAGGTGGTCGCTAACGTGTAAGTACGTATATAAATTTTTCAAAAAAATTCAAAAGCATCAATTTTTGTTTTCTTCATGAAAAGATTTCATGAAAATATCAATAATAAATTGTCTTGAGTATATTCACAATATATGTGAAATACAAACAAATTGGTTTACTTGATTAAAAAAAAAAAAATTTTTTTTCGGATTTTCGAAAAAAAATTTTTTCCCAGATATTATGAAGTCTTTGAGGGAAAAACTTTTTGTGGTAGTATCTTACACAAAGATACATCACTGGAAGGAACCACACGCAAAAAGGTTACAAAGGCACGGACACTTATCTTAACCTGCCATGGCCTTTCCTATGTTTTATGTACTATTAGTTTTTTCCGCAGGACATATTTTTTTGTTTATTGCGAGAGAAAGTTTGAAATGAGCGGTTTTTCGCATTTTTCTAGAAAAAATTGTTCCACATGAAAATTATAAACCAGGATGAATCCTACGATTTTGTTCTTTTCATTTTTATTTTCGAACAATAGTATACACAACAGTGCGTCCCAAATTTGGCAAGTCAGCGTGTGACTGTACAGTAAAGCAGGAATGCTATACATTAATGATATGGTCACTGTACAATAAAATTGGTATAGAATGTGGCATGGTCAGGTAAAAGATATGCTTATCTCTTATCCCATGGAACACCTATCCTTCGGGATAAATTTAGAAAAATTTAGAAAAATGCTTCTGAAATTTGTGAAACAAAACAACATAAGAGCCACACAGGTTCAAGTAGACGTCGAAACTGTGACGTTCACTTTCTTAACGATTTATTATTTAATAATTTATATTGCTTAATATAATGACATCAATTAAGAAAAAACTCCTTAATGAGTCAGATGATTCCAAGGCAAAGAAAATCACTTTAATTTACTATTAACTAGCTAGCTCAGAAAGGTAAAATAACTAGAAGTGCAAACAACTACTTATGATTATATATAAAACTCAATGATAATAATAAACCATATGTTAACTTCAAAGACAAATTTAAAGAACATAAAACATTCTTTAGGTGCGGGCAAAATAACAGATATCGTTTCCAATTAAAGTAAATAAACAACAGAGAAAAAGCTCTTATTTCATGACTAAAGTTACTTATAAAATATTAACAAAGAAAACAGTTGATCGGCCGACAAGAAACTAAATTAATTTACTTATATTTAATTAACTTGTCAATAATATACAGTCAACATAGACATGTAATAAGCAATAAATCGTATAGTCAATACAATAATTTTAACAAAATTCATATACTGGTCTAACTGACCAGGTAAAGATTAGAGGAAACAATTTCTTACTTTATAATGATCATAGAATTTTAAATGCTTGAAGGCAAACAGAAAGTTAATTTATACACGAAGCACATACTAGTGTAAACAGCTCCCAGAAATTTACGTGGTGGTCGATAAAGGCCGGTGACAGGAAAGTTTAAATATACTTACATTTAGGCATCCAGTAAAACTAACACACCTTACGGATAATTACAGCAGGTAATTCTCTTTATAGGCAGTTAGAAACACAAAAAATTTTTTTAGTAAACCTCCTCAGATTCTATTCCTCTTTTCTTTACTTTAGTTCTCGAGAATTTCAATATGAAGGAAGACTGGCATAAGCCAGATTTTCTTTGGGCAAACAGCCCGTTGACTTTCACGTTCGACTCTTGATCTCTACTTGGGACTCCAAGAACTGTCATGGAACCCATGATCCTTTCTATTTATATGGCAAGGTGGGGAGTGACCCTTTGGCATAACGTGCCGATTGAATTGGGCCAATATTTGGCCTAGTGTAACATTATTGCCTTATATGGGAGTATGAGGCGCGCCATTGTATGACATCATATTCGCATAACGGGTAAAAATTACGAAAACCGGAACAACAAAATATAATTCAATACAAATTATCAATAATAGACTCTATTTAAAGGGCCTTATAAAAATGGACCGTTACAAAACCGAGATAGTAAACACCGCTATTAGGCATGCTTATGTTTCCGTAGTAATCGCAGGCGAGGAAAACTACCTTCTCGTGTTACTAACAGGACTGGCCCATGACAAATCGAACGTGTTTTTAAGATATTCTGCAAAAGCAAAAATTACCTAGAAACTGTACTCAACACGAAGCCCTCAATACGATGATGTTATGAACGACAACGTCTTATTTCTACACGCCTTCAGTGGGTGCGACACGAGTTCTTCTGTTTTTGGATTTGGAAAATCGAAATTCATTACCACTTTGAAGGAAACGATCATTTTAAAGCATCTCTGAAAATATTTAAGAAACAAATTTCCCCCAAACTTCTCGCTACCGCAGGTGAAGAATTCTTTTTTGCTTTGTACAAAGAAAACGACATACAAGAAAAGTAAAATTCGCTTACGTGTTTTATGCTCTTTTACATTTATTTATGTTTCATGAGTTCGATTTCATGTGTAACTTAGTTGCAAACTCGTCGATTTGATATTTGTGTAATTAGAATAAGCCCTGTTTATTCAAACTTTTGGGCAGCTATATATAATCCCGTGTAATTAAGTAAGCATCATCCTATACATTAGAATATCCACTACATCTTAACTGAGCTCAGCTAGGCATAAAAATTTTTGTTTTTCCTTCGCTTTTCATTTTTTTTCTATTTTTTCTTGGGGGGGAAACAACATCACTCGCCACGATCGTTACCGCCTACTAAATCACCACTTAACACAGTAGTTACATAATACACTATTTTTGCACAGCCAATTGTGTAATACAATATAAAATGATGAACAGTTTCTCGTCAATAAATTAGCAAATTCCAACCTAATCGTGCACATATCCATCCAAGTCGTAATCGCCTATACGGAAGCTATTTATATTTTCTGAGAACTTCCACTAAAATAAAACTCTCCAACTTTAAGACGCAAGAAAAATCGAGGAGACGAATGGGCAATTTATATAAACCTCAAATAAACGTTAAAATAACAGGAGATAAAACAAACCCCCACGTAGGCTGATCTTTTAAAATATCACACTCAGCTACTCCGCTATTCACTTTTTGGATAGTCTAAGCCAATCTGCATATTTATTCCCACAACATAAGAGATGGCTTTCGTAAAGTTAAACTTCTGCATTGAGGAAAACAAGGTTTGAGACCTCCGTTGATAAAATAAACTTCATGAAGCAATCTAGTTAAATTGCAGTACGTTAACAGAAGAGACGGTGTTCGTCGGAGTACCTTTGTGACCTCCGATGAATAGGTCAGAAGCTCATGCCATTCTGTGTTTTCATTTAAGTTTAGTGGTAGGCAACACGGAGTTCGAATACACTTATACAGCTTCCGTTTTCCAGCAGGATATGTACATTTCTACCAAGTACACGTAGTTAGTGGTTGTTTTATTGTAATAGGTGAGTCGTCAGTAAGCTCGTTACTCTCATGCAAATTTATTGTATTGTATCATCCGAAGTAACAACAATTGCTTAGGCTTAATTTAATTTTATAACTCGTTATTTCCTGAAAGGGAATTATCTTTATTAATGTCTTCAAAAAGAGACAAAAAGTATAGCCCGACTACTTTATAAAAAACTATATTTAAACGTAAAAATGAGCAAAAGTGAATCTATTAATTTAAATCAAAAACCTATCTTATTACTTCAAAGAAAGAGAATGAATCCCAGTCCGGGATATAATAAGGTAAAATTCGTAAATAAACTAAGGGGCTTTTGAAATAAAAAATAACTAATTAACAATAACAAAATTTATTGTAAATATAAAAGGTATGGCAGAGTAACTGACAAATCAGGGGTGGGCAAATAAAATATGTGCCAACGATTATAAAAATCAAACAGAATGAAAGATGTACAGAGAGACAGACATATTTATCATATATAAAAAAGGTAAATATAAACGGTAACTTACAAAAATAAATCTATAGTTATTGGCAGAAAGTCACAGTATATAAGAACTACTGTAAATACTTCAAAAAGATAGATAACTAAATTATTAGTTGGCCAAAGTAGTTATTACTAAATGAAAAGATTAAGTGACATTTTTCTAATTTTTTGTAACACATTTTGATATTTCAAATCATAAACAAATTTTTAAACGTAATAACATAGGCAATGAAATACATAGTAGCATTTTAAGCCACAAGATACATACAAAAACGAAATGTGCTCTGCACAGAAAATTATTCACAGCTATTAAATAAGAAATTTTAGAGATGGGACAAGCACTCGCGAAAATGTCGTAACAAACGCATATAATACTGAGAGTTGCAACAAATTGGCGTCTTTGATCACGATGTAAAGGAAAGTTACAAGAACTTTGCCAAGAGCTGCTACCAGTTGCCGGTAAACACAAGGTAGAAATATAAATGTACTTACAAAACTGCAGCAAAAGGAACGAAGGCACTGTTATGGTTACAAACTCAAATTTATAGATCGGTACAAAACTATATCATAAGTATAGTAACACTGACTTTAGACTGTAATTTTCTTATTAACTCAACTAAAGCAGCTAACATCACACTTATTAAATACTACTTTAATTCAAAACATCTATACTGAAAAGATTTTGGTGTTAACTTCTCAACTACTTAGGATGTTTCCATTTTTCTCATTTTTTAGTAATAAATAGTCATAAAAATCTAAAAAAATATCTGTAATTTTTTTTTAAATTATCTCTATAAATAAAAAAGTTATGGTCCTTCCAAGTTTAAAAGCTGCGATCATCTGGGCTGAGGCTCGATTACGTCACAATACATGATTCCGGCAACAGCGAGCGGGCGCGGGCACCTTTATACTCGCTGGCAGGCACCGGCAGTTTATAGCCAGCTTGCATTTGAGAGCCGAAAAAATTGCTTAAAACATGCAATTTTGGCACGTTCATATTTTTCGAAAAACACCATTAGGACGGCCGTATGATGTCGCGATGTAAATAGGACGTCTTCCAGATAAACCTGATCGTAAATTGCACGGCGAAATTCGAAAATTCGGCTCGGCACGAACGAATCAAAAGTGACATTTTGTAACATTTCAGAAAATCGAGCACATACACTAAATAAGGGGAACATACGGCGCGCCGCCGGCATTGCAAGTCAGCGCGCTGTGTATTGTGACGTCACGGTGGACTTCAGCCGAGGCGAAGTATTCAAATAAGAAATTGAATAAGTTCGTGAGTTTTTCAGATATCGAGATAATTTTTTTCTTGTTTGACTAGTTATCTGAAAGACTACTAAATGAGGTTGAATGTACATGATATTTCTAAAATAGGAAACTTCCTAATTCACCAAAGAAGTTTAATCTCAAAAACTAATAAACACTTAAATGGCTCAAATTCCAGCCATAATTTTCAGGACTTGGTGAACCCAATGGTCGCTTGAAACAGTGAATATATCACACTCATTTGTGGTTTTATTCGCTCACCTAGCACACTATTTTCGGCGGTCTGCAACCAAGGGAAACGCAACATGTCATATGTGTATTTGCCATTGAAGGAATTGTTTTCATGCGGCTATTTTACCTGCTCATTTTCGTGCTAGTCTAAATTGCCAAATCGTAAACAACAAACCATCAGACAGGGCCGGCGTTAAATATCTTTGATAAAAATAACAAATTTGGTAATTTTTGTAATGAAAGTATAAGATAATGTAACTTGGGGATTTTAATAGAAATTTACGATTACTTAAAAAGTTGACCGTTACAATTTTTCAAAGGAACTTAAGAATATCTTTTTTATTGTTTATTGCCGACATTTAATTTTTCTGTGTTATTGGAAGTTAACCCAGGTAGAATATTAATATTGGTTTAATATTCCGAATACGTTGTTTCAATGTGCAAAACTTAATATTGAACAAATAATAAATGTGAAAATTCCACTGTATCTAATCAATATTGAGAAGGTATTGAAAAACTATATTATAATATAATATTGTATTTAGATAGAAATCAACGTTTAAAATTATATTTTTACCCAACATTTATAGTGGATTATGTGAGTCGGAAAAATGCCCGAAAAACCTGACTATGGTCTGATGCAACCAAAGTAGCTATCCCCCCCCCCATTTTCGAGAATGCTAAACACCGTGGTGGTGTTAGAATTTCTCGTTGGGGCGACCCCCCGCAAACGGCCAAAAGCAACTTCCAAACGGGGTCAAACGCGTATTGATAATGTTTTGCGGAATCTAACTTATTGAGCCCCCATTTTCGAGCATGCCAAATATGGGGAGGACCCTGGGACATGTGCCTGACACACGCCCACCCCCTCGGCGATCAATAATCACCCTCCTCTCATCATACCACTGGACAAAAAGGTTTCCCTTCGATTTTCGAGCATGCCGAACACGGAAAGAACCACGAATCGAGTGCTTGACACCCATTCACCCTCTCAATGGAAAAAAAATAACCTCTTTGATAAAAATATTTTATGTATTATAATTAAATAAATTAGACGATGTTTCATTATTATATAAACCTATTTTTCCCAAAAAATATGTACAAAAAATATACAATCATCTTTTTTCAGCTCCACAGTAAATGCAGATAACTACTTTGTTGACGAGATCGAGCTAACATCTTAATGTTTTTTTCCTGTGAAGCATCCTCAAAAACGGGAGGGGGTAGCTTTTCCCGGGGGGTATGCTGAGAACGCATACCCTTTGTAGAGTTGTTATTGGCCATTTACGGGGAGGAATTCCACCATCACCATGGTGTTGGAGCCGCCGACAATTTCTAACATAATTCGATAAAATTCTGAGGGTTTCCTATCGCCCATTTGCGATCCTGATAACAGGTCATCCAAACGCTTTTCTTCGCTGGAAGAAAGTCGCGCAATGATAGCGCTTTTCAAAAAATTATGTAGGTTAGAGGCGGGTGGTGAAATAATAATGTCGTCAATGAAAATTATGTAAATCTATATCTTCTCCAATGTATGTGACGATAAAACAATTGCGGTAAAGATATTATCGCAGATATCACGAAAGTCTCGTGTCAGGCTCACCAATCTATGTGCTCGTCGGGGTGTTCGTCGGGGTCACCAATTTATGTGGGGTTCCACATAATCAAAATCAAATAATATTTTAATGTGGTTTAATGCAGTTAAAACTTCAGGGATAATATTTACATTAAAAACATATACCATATATATGCATATATAATTATAATTGTTAATTATGTAACCTAAGTAACGGATTTTATTTCAATCTTCGGGACCTAGTTTTATGTAAAACAATATAACAAATAATAAGGGACATAGTTAGGTAACTACACTACAAGCATCTTTGTAAACAGGGGATCACTAAGTAAGTCCCTCAAATAATTATGATACCTTGAGCCCGTTTCGGGCCGTTTGCGGGGTCGGTCACCCCATCGAGAAATTCTGCCACCACAACGTTGTTCATCATCCTCGAAAATGGGGGCGGGGAGAACTAATCTGGCTGCATCAGACAATAATCGGGTTTTCGTTCCACTCACACAATCCACTATTAATGTACAGTTTGTCTCCAAAAGTGGCAAATATCTGCTTACATTTATTGCATATACATAATATGCCTAATGCATAGACATTTTTTTCTCTATCCTTCCCCTGGCTTGAGTATCGTTACAAAAATTAAAACTAGTGGAAGCATTATATATACTCTTCGCCGATTTACTGAGCTTTTTATATAATTGTTTCACATTTTATAGGATACTCTTCTCATTTTTCTTGTAAATAATGTTAGTTTTTGGAAATTTTAAATTTTGTTATACCTACTAATTTATAAAAAAAAATGAAAAATAAAAAACAACCACCTTGTCAGGAATTCGAACACAAGACCTTTGGACTGCAAGGCAAAAGCTTTAGCCATTGGGCCATCACACATCACTGTAAAAATTGAATGTCTATAATATATAACCTTCCAGAATTATATTTCAACGGATTAGATATACTATTATGAAAAATATATATATTAGTAAAGTGTATAAACAAAAAAAATATAGAGAATAATATTTCGCAAGATTTTTATTTAAGTACAAATGACAAAAATTAAGATTTTTTGTTATTTACTGATTAATTTTTTTCAAAAACAATAGAGTTCTTTCTCTAGCTAACTCTAACTTACTGTCCAAATTCCAATTCGATCGAACTTTTCATTCTTAAGTTATCGTGCTTACAAGAAACGTGACGGACAGACAGACCGACAGACGGACGGACGGACGAACAGACGGACATTTTGAAAGTTGTTCAGAATTCGTTCATTAACATAATGATATGAAATTTTTTTCTCTACGAGCGATATTTACTTTTTTAGAAATGTGCCGATAAAATGTAATATACTCTTCGTTTTTGCGAAGAGTACAATAAGAATAAGAATAAACGCACGTTAGGGTGGTTCTTAAAGGCGACAAGAGATCGAAAATCATTATAGTCGGAGGATCTTTGAAGTGACGTCACTAATGCAGGTAGTAAAGACTATCGTTTGTATATTGACTGCATATACATACATATCTTACAATCGAACTTCCTGGAATTATGTCGTCCACAGTCTACGGCCTACGCACGCTCTTCCTGCGCGTTAGATTTGTTAGTAATGGTAACGCGAACGTCTAGGCTACATATAGCGCATCGGTCTCCTGATTTCATTGTCAGTGGCACAAGAATTGTTTGTTCTTCATAACGCAATTAATTCATTATACCTGAATTCGCAAGCCAGATATCTAGTTTTTTGTTCTAATTAAATCTACTGTCGACGGCAATCTGATTCTTTGTGTCTAGTCATTATTAATAATATTATTAATTGTTACTTTAATAATCAATTTGCTCCGCCAATGATACCAAATCATTGCCATGCTTTAATAAATTAGTTGAGACAAAATAGTTGGATGACGTCAGTTCAAAAATCCATTACTCCGACTGTTCTGAATTATTTTAATCTGAAGGATTAAACTGAGTATGAAACATAAAGGTCTGGCTGAAAGATCCTCTTAGGATATAAGTTATTTCGTTATCAATATCTATTGCCTTACAATGTTTAAGATCGTTAATTGGCTCAATGCGGCCTCTCATATTTGTTCAAGTAATATTTTCAGAAAATATCATTTGATATTATAGTAGACACAGCATTATAAGTGATCAGTAAATCCATTAGCAATATGTACACCATATTTAATTAATTTCCATTAGAGTTCATATTTAATCAAACACGAAAGGGAAATAGGTTTTATATATATATATCTAGATAGAGTAGAAATCATTTTGTATGGTTCTTTTGAAATTTATGGTATATTAGTACAGTAACTAGAGGTTTTAACTTCGGAATAATGTCATATAAATTAGATTTTGTTCATTTTTGGCAACATAATACTAAACTCATCAACGAAAATTTCTATACTATGCGGGGGCTTGCTAATTCATAGCGCGTGAATATCACTCCTTTTCAAGGGGTGGCGCCTAGCAAAAAATAAAAACAATGGAGTTGAAAGAGTATCAGATTTTGAGAAGAAATAGTTATGTGCAACTTTTCGTATAAACTGATAGTTTTAAGTTATAGCGACTTAAAAATTGCGATTTAGCTTAAGAGAAGATATTTTAAAACCGTTTTCGTTAAATAACTCGAAAAATAAGAAAGCTACTAAGCTACTAAGATGAGGATGAATTTAGTTTTTTTTTTATTTCTGTAGAATTAATGGTAATGCTTTCGGAGATCTGGAGGTATAAAGATGGCGTCCGAAGGTTTACAAGACGAAATATTTGGCTTAAATGTTAATATCGCAGAAACTGTGGCAGTTACGTCATAACTGCTAACGAACAAAATAAAAGACTTTTAATTTGGTTTTCAAATGATTTTTGACTATTTCTGTAGCATAAAAAACAAAGAAGTTATGATAGAAATCTCGATAGAAATTTCTTCACAATTCTTTAATAATAACGTCGCCATTTTGTTATTGTAAGAAGTCCGTAATTAAAAATATATATTTTCATATGTGTGTGTAGAAGAACCAAAAGCTTCAACATTTTTTTCATTTCATCCACCTTCTCTACCACCACCCCCACCCCTCACTACCGATATGGCATATTGTTTTATGGGTTTTTGTGGTCGACGATTTCAAATATAATATTATTAATGTTCCATAAACAATTACTTCCACATAGTGGCGTGCAAATACAGTATAAAACTTTTAATCGTTGTAAGAAACTTGGATATGAACTTTGGATGTGGAAGTAGTGATTCCTTGGGCAGCGGTTTTTTAAAGAGGGTGGAAGTAATAAAATTGTGATTCATTTTGTGTACTGGAACCAAATGCCTCAATTTTTTGGCATCAGCTACCACCCCCATGCCACATTATTAAAGGTAGAAAGATAAAATTGTGATATAGTGTGTGTACAAGAACCAAGGGCCTCAAAAGTTGTTTGGCAACAACCTAACCCTCTAGCAGATCCACCGTTAACCTTCTATGAACTATTTTCACACCACTGAGAGCAAATATAATATGAAAATATTTTGTTGAAAGAGACTTGGTTAGCAATCTGGACGTGGAAGTAGTAATTCCTTAGGCAGCGGTTTTTTATTAATTCTCTTGACAGTTTGAGGTTATTCTTTCAATTTGCAAAATTTCAAGTTCTTAGCATGCATCGAAGCGCCTAAACAAGATATAGAAATTATATTGCCCTTTAGCTATATTTTTACCTATATTTATCTGTCCGGTGAATTGTTTAGGCACTCCCCGATGAGCTAGGAATACCTTCTCGATCCGCCAGAAAATGCAATATTTGCAAAATTCAAAATAGCGACTTCAATCTCTCTGCCCCTCACTCCTAATATTTCTATTGTTTCATTAATGTCGGTATATGATGTCAAAAGCCTTCTGTAAGACTACAAAAAGTCCAACTGTTATGTTGCCTTTATCTATTTGTTGTTGAATGTTGGTAATTATATCTAATACAGCGATTTGAGTGTTTTTTTCTAAATAATGTACTAGTCTATTATGCAGTACTTTGAAACAGCCGCCATGTTAAAATAGAGATCCTGCCAAAATGGCAACGCAACAACATTGCATAGATCATACATCAAAAAAAAAAAATAGGTAACTTGTTCTCAATTTAATTAATTGTACTAGTTAACGAAAAGAAACGAATACGTTTCCCTCTAAATAGCATATTACTAATTTTCAAATGTTTTTGAAACCGTTCAGTGAAGTTGGTTTGACGTTAGCTGAAAAGAAAATTGTTATTCAGAAGAAATTGTGTTACCAATCTTTCAACCATTACGTTAAAATACGAATGAGATACCTAATCTTTTTGGAATCAATGAATTATGCAGTATTGGTGCACTAATTTACAGAGAGAAGCTGTACTTTCACTACTATGACCGTCATAGAATGAAAAGGTAACAATTTCACAGGCACACAAAAAAAAGTCATGTACCTTTTTACCGACTATCATATCTGTATGAATTTTGGGGCGCTGAAACCGAATCCGAGTCAAAATTGTCACATGTCGTCAATATTTTCATGTAAGCTCAAAAAACAGCTTAGAACAAGTCTGAATCCGGGTGACAAGTAAATTGACAGATTAAACGAGTTGACCCACGTTTTTAAACGTAGTTTGGGGCGCTGAAACCGAATCCGAGGTCAGAATTTTCTTATCATGTCAGGATTTTGACATAACCTCAGAAAAATCTCAAAAACACCTCAAAAATGGACAAAAAGGCATTTAAAAGTAGATTTAAAAACCCAAAACGACTAAACTATTTTACTTACATGAGTTTTGGGACGATGAAACTGAATCCCAGGTCAAAATTCTCCCATCATATCAGAATTTTGACATAACTTCACAAAATCATAAAACACCTCAAAAATGATTAAAAATGTATGTGAAAAAGGTTTAAACTGATCACAAGAAAACTACCGTACGGACACGTATTTTGGGGCGAGAAAATCGACTCAGAAGTCAGAATTTACCTATCCTTCAGAACTTTTACATAACCTCCATAAATCCCGAAAAATGGTCTAAAAATTGTCAAAAAGGCATTTACAAGTAAAGTGAAAAACTTAAAAGGAGCAAACCATCATATGAATATATATATGGGTCGGTAAAACCGAATTTCTTTCAGAATGGAATTCAAAACGTTTATATTTTGAAGCAGCCTGAAAAAACATGTGAAGACTAGCCCAAATTACCTTTATAAGGTAAATGAAAGTCGAGAAAATCACTTTATTTTCTCCTGTGATGACACATTCCTTTACATTAAAAAAACCTGAACAATGAGGCTCTCTCCCTTTACTTACCTTTACGGGGCATGTCTGTTTTAAGCACCCAGCACTACTCCGCCATTATATTTAGGTCTCATTTTATAAAAACATGGGTCAGCTCGCTTAATCTTTCAATTTACTTTGTAGCCGGTTTCAGGCTTATTCTAAGCTGTTTTTTGAGCATATATGAAAATATTGACGACATGTGACAATTCTGACCACGGATTCGATTTCAGCGCACCAAAATATGTATAGAAACATGGGTCAACTCATTTAATCGTCAAAGGGTCTCTCCGGTTAAGTATATGGAATTGGGCCCAGCGGCTTATTGGGCTATTCAATCACATGAATGTTGCTTACGACTAGGAACGCTCAATAAAATATATAATAAACCCCCTATCCTATCCCCTATCCCCTATATTAGCAGAGTTATGGGGGTAACAACCCTCAACTTTAAAATTAATTATTTTCAAAACTGTTGAAGATAATTAATTGAAATTAATAGGAGACGTTGATATAAAATAGATTTATATTTTACACTTTTTTCATTTCATTTAGTATATAAAAAAATTAATTTAATTTTTGAGGGTGCTGTTTTTGTATCAACCCTTCGAGTGACACCTACCAAAAAAATATATATTATTTAACACTAACATAACTATCGTGTGTAAAAATTACTTCAAGGTCAAATCGGGAGAAGATGCTTAAAAATATAAATTTAGGTAATGAACACAGGCACACAAAAAAAATTAAGTACAAAGCCACTTAATTCCTACTCATTTGGAAGCCAATAAAAAAAAAATATACTGCTACTTTTAGCTTGGCTCTAAATTATTTTTTTTGCCTAACCATATTAGACAATATGGTTAGGCCATTTTAATTAATCCACAGAAGTATCTCCTCAGGAAAGGAGATTAGCAAAAAATGTTTCAGACAAAAGTTGTTCCATTCAGAGGGCGACATCTTTTGGGCAGAACAATTTTCCACCCCCCACCAGTGATGAGCGGGGGGTGGGGGTTAACTTTTAAATTTTTAATGTCACTCCCCATTTTTGATCACGTATTCTGATTCTACGAAAAAAATTACATAACTTTTTTTTCTCCCCCCCCACTCTGAACAGCGGGGATGGCGGTGTAAATTTCGATTTTTCAAAATCCTGCAGGCGAACATGTCTGAACTAGGGCATTTTTAGGAAAAATGTTTCAAACAAAAGATGCCCCTCTCTGAACTAAACAACTTTTGTTTGAAACATTTTACCTAAAAATGCCCTAGTTCAGAGATGTTACTCTGCAGGTTTTTGAAAATTCGAAAGATACACCTCCGTCCCCGCTCATCAGGGTGGGGGGGAGAAAAAAATTTTTGGTACAAAAGTTATGTAATTTTTTTCGTAGAATCAGAATACGCAATCAACAGTGGATTATACCATTAAAAATTCAAAAGTTACCCCCCACCCCAAGCTCATCAAGGGTGCCCAAGTAGCAAAATAACTTTTATAAAGGTTATTAGAACTGCTACACAACATATTTTATAGAAACATGTAAATTATATAAGGCAGTTAAATACCATTATACAATGTCTATACCACCAAAAAGGGCCCACTTTTATACAACCTTTTGGTACTATAAGAATTCTATTAGAAAACCATACAACCATTATAAAACTATTTTACGCGATGATTATAAAACTGTCCTATAACTATATCCTCAGGATTACTTATACAACATATTTACATATGCACTTGGCAACTGCTATAAAATTATTGTACAGTAATTGTATAAGTGAGTTTTAATGTAGACGGTATCCCACTAACAAAAATTTATACAATAATTTTGTTTTCTAGTGATGAAATTCAGAACAAAATTATTGCAAGAATGGTTATATAATGCAAACATGTTGTGTAGTATTATTTCGAATAACAACCTTAATAATGGCGCTCAAGATCCATTAAACATGGTAATATCTCGTTGTTAAACAGTGTAATTAACACGCTAGTAGCGCGCCCGGCGAAATTTTCTGACAAAATATGTATATATTTTTAGCAAAAAACTGAAGGGCCTCAGTTTAGCACACGCGTTTGGTTTGTTAAAAATTAAAAAAAATATATTTTATTAAATTTAAAATGGTTGAATTTTCAGTTTAAACAAAATATTGATTAAACTGATAAGAAAATAAACTTTGCCTTTCTGAAAAA
This sequence comes from Rutpela maculata, assembly GCA_936432065.2. Classification (NCBI taxonomy): domain Eukaryota; kingdom Metazoa; phylum Arthropoda; class Insecta; order Coleoptera; family Cerambycidae; genus Rutpela; species Rutpela maculata. The sequence continues at coordinate 58,193,741 of OW386289.2, read as the reverse complement.
TTAATTTTTAATAGGCATTTTTACATTTCTATGAGAATTCTGTATAATGGCGGCAATTGATGAACCGCTAAATCCTTAAGTAAATATGGCGTAATATAATACGATAATTTTGTCCCATATGAAACGTTATACAACGCTTTTGTGTTATTCGAAACTCTATACGATATTAAAATCCTATAATATTGTTTCTATAGGCGCTATAAAAATATTCTCGAAATAAACCAAATTGAACTTTAAAGGTTGCCAGATTTCAAAATATATTAAACTATTTTCTCACACATTTTTTATAGAGTACGACAATTTAAGTAATTGCAGATATATAGTCAAATTTATTTTCCTCTAATTTCGAGTTTATAGTATACGAATTAGCCAACATTTTATGAAAATGCTACCAATTAAAAAAATCATAGTCAATATTTTTTATAGTGAAATTTTAGCATATTAACAGTTGATTGAAATGCTATTGATTTATCCAATATATTGTTATTGCATTTGAGGGTTATTTACGCCAATTAGATTTAAATCCTATTTAGCAGTCTGTAAAATTTCTAATTCTCCGGCAATAGTTTGAGGCATATAAAGTGTGGGTGATAAATCCATTACAAACGATAAATAAATCAATCTACAAACTAGTAAAGAATAGTGATTGAAAACATGTAAAATATTTAGTATGACGATTTGTGTGTCGGCCGGCTAAAGTTCTCGGATTCAATACCATGCAGAAGAAGAAAATGTAATTTATTGGCCAAACATAGTTTTCCCTAACTTTATCCAATTTTTGCATAACGTGGCAAGCCCGTGTGTTAACTTTCGATGTTATCCTGTAGTTCGTCCGCAAACCACGTTATAAAACAAATGTATCACGTAACGATTGTATATATTACACTAAACAATTATTCTGTTCTGTTCTGTTGCAATCAACTCCAGTATAGGGTAAGTAGACATTAGTAACCTAACTTACAAAATTGAACACATTTAGTTGGTATGTTTTGCTGTTAGTGGTTAATTCAGCATTTTTTTAAATTTGGAAACTTTTGTGCCCTTGGAGAACTTGGTATCTATCAACTTCTAGCCTTTCACCCAATTTTTTAGCTATTTGTGGCAGATGACAATTTCCATTACCACCCCCACCTCCTTATTAAAGGGGATGAAAAAAAATGTGATTTAGTGCATGTACAGGAACCAGAAACCTCAAAATATTTTTTTACTTCATCCACCCCCACTACCACCCCCCTATCACCACCCCCACCCCACTACCGATGTGGGGTATCGTTTTATGGGTTTTTGGGGTAGGGGATAGGGATTGCAATACCGGTTAACCGGTTATTAGGACAAAAAACACATGACGATAATTACCGGTTATTTAAATTTTTTTACTGGTTATTTCGGTAAATTCTGAACTTACGATATATCACGTATTCAACGTATTTATGTCAGTGACTACACTAAAAGAAAATGATAGGTAAATTCAACCAAAAAGAGCATATGAAATCGCGCCTATCTAGTTTCATAGTTAAATCAATCAGAAAAGAACTTTATTTGTTTTCGTAAACAAATAGTAGTTTAATAATCATATCTTCTTGTAACAAATTAAATAGTACAATGACATTTTTTTATGTTCAGTAACCATTTTCAATTTGGTCTACAATTAAATAGTACAACGACTTTGTTTTTGTTCACCAACTAATTTTTAGGTTGATCTACACTTTATTGTAGGATGAAGTTTTTTTTGGTTAGCCAAAATCTCAGTATTGAGATATCAGACCACCCAAACCAAAGATTAGAGATCGTTTATAAGATCCATCCAAATATATCGATGATCCCTGAGAGGATTTGAACATTGCAATCATGTTATTAATTTTCTATAAATTCATAAGAGTATAAGATAATGCATGATTGATTATTGTCAGTGATTTGTATGTGGCGTCATCTGGGAATAATTTCTGTAATAGACTACGTGGTAAGCAAGCAAATTTTATGGTAATTCTTTTAGAACTTCTAGAAGACGACAATAATATTGGTTTGTCTACCAAGTACAATGGTACAGCGAACTAATACTGGGTTAGAATTACAATTCGATAATAGTTAAAAATAAAATATACTATTATCTAGTTTAATTGGACAGAATTCAACAAAATAATAGTCAGACGAACAAAATAATAGTCTTATTCATCTATTTTTTAAGTTAATGTTTGTTTTGTTGTACGACAACTTTTTATTAATTAAAATAACAATCACCTCTTGTTTAAAAATACCATCAATATAGTTTGGTTTAACAAAATTAACGATATTGTTAGTTAACCATTTTTTTCTTTTGAATTTACCCATACTATTTCTTTGAGTGTAGTATTCACGAAATACAGAGTGACTGTCCCAGCACTGAGCACTTTTAACAATAAATAAATAATATTATAAAAAGTAAAATCCAAACACCAAGCCCTAAGAAATACAAGAGTGACATTGACAATATCTTGCGACAGGAAATTGAATATTTCACTGCCGCAAATATCCGTGGAATACATTTAGAAGTATGTTATTACCAATTCTTATTAACTTATCGACTCACCAATATCGATTGAGGAAGAACATCTTCAGCTGGTGGTATTCTATGCACAAATATCAGACGACTAACAGATATGGCTTTGAAAAACTAACCCTTTTAACGGGCTATTTTTAAAAAATATTGTATTTTTAGATTAGACCGTTGATTGAAAAGTATAACTTTTCACTCAACGATTAGGTATTCAGTAAATGCCCTATTTGAGTTTATGTTTATAATTTTTGTTATCTAAGTTGATATTTTTGTTATTTACAGAATAATTATTTATTTAAATTTATTTCATTTATATATTTTTTTTATAAAAACCTGTTGTTTGTTCATTATATTAAATATACGTATATAAAAATGTTTTTTGTTAAATTTAGATAATTTTGTACATGGAAAAAGACATTTGCCATTTTCGACATCCTAATCATTCATTCTAAAAATTACCGGTAAATACCGGTTAACCGGTTATTTACATTTTTATTTACCGATTTACCGGTTATTAAAACTTCCGGTAAATTGCAATCCCTAGTAGGGGATTTCAAATATTATATTATTAAAGTTCCATAAACAATTATTTTCACATACAAAGTTTTTTCGTTGTGAGTGACTTGGATAGAGAATCTGGATGTGGAAGTAGTGATTCCTTGGGCAGCGGTTTTTTTGTGACAAAATGGGGTTATGTGTAAACAGATTTCATAACGCAGAATTTGCAATAACTTTATCTTTGAGGACTACATTTTTGTTCTGTAAGGTATTTATAATAGAGTAAACTGATGTACTTATAGGTTAATTATAAAATGATTTTATGCTTATTTTGCACTGCTACTGTAAGAACAGTTTCATAAATTAGCTTAAAGAACTTTAATACAGCTTTATATACAACTTCCATACAACTATTTTTTAATACAGAAATTAAAAGTTGTTAGAATAGGTATATAATTGTAATATAATTTTTATACGATTCATTTAAAATATTTTTATAGATGTATAAAATTTTATACAAATGTTATAAAATTTGTGAGTAGTACAATAAGATTTTGTCCTATAATATGAGCTATAAGAACATTTACACAACAATATTATAGAAACGTTCTCTTATACGATAAAATTGTATTAATTTGATACTCTAAGAAATAAAACTGTTTTCAAACGGCGCTAGACGATAACTATAAAATAATTCAGTTCCTTTAGGATTCCATTTTGCTACTTGGGTGGGAGGTGGAAAATTATTATACCCAAAAGATTCCCCCCTCTGAACGGAACAACTTTTGTCTGAAACATTTTTCGCTAGTGTCCCTTCCTGAAGAGATATTACTGTGGATTAATTAAAATGGCCTAACCATATTGTCTTATAAAATCAATACTTCTGAAACAAAAAATAGTTATTTTTGTATCTAGGATGCAAAATACTACTTTGGTGATCGAGGACGAAAGTTTTTTGATGAGGCGCAGCCGAGTCAAAAAATCGTTTGAGATCACCAAAGAATTTTGCACTCGAGATGCAAACAATATTTTTTCTACAACTTTAATTTGGTTAAACTAAAACCATTAGTTAAAAAAATCATACTGTTTTTAAAATAAAATAATTTAAAAAATTCTACTTTCAGTTGATTTATTTGATAAAACACTAAATATTTTTGAACTAGATGTTTGTTTAATTCTCGTGTATACATTAAAAATTATAAAAAATAGGCAATAATAGTATGTGATGTGCAAAATATTTTGCACCCTAATGCGCAAAATATTTTGCGCACGGTATTATGGTAACGCAAAAAAAAATAATGTCAGTGAAAAAATGTCTCATTTTAGACACTGACATTAATGCGTAAACATAGCCTTTTTTGACAGTTGTAGAAAATAGTTATTTTTATACCAAGGCCGCGAAATTCCTTTTTATGTACCGAGAGAAAAATTATCGCCGAGGCCGCTTGCGGCCGAGGCAAGATAATCTCGAGGACGCTAAAAAATTTCGCGGCCATGGTATAAACACTATTTTTTGTGCAACAGTGAATTATAGTTAGTATAGATGGTGAAAATGACACCACCGTTTATGCTATATTTTGCTAAATAAACGCGATGGCCTTAACGACAGAGCGTTTCTATGGAAACGGTATTTTGAATGGTTACTTGACAGTTCTCGAATAATTGTAAAAATGAAATAATTTATGTATTTGTTGTGAATTTGGAAATAATTATGTACTAATTCTGTTTAATAAGATATAACAATTTTTGTTTGTCATATTTTAGAAATATCAATTTTGAAGTGACTTAAACGTCAATTATTATGAAAGGGACTTTTAGTTTTTCGGCCGTTACTAAGGGTAACGGCCGTGAAATTGAATTTCACGGACTGTTTTGAGAACTCGAAATACTCACTTCACGTACGGCTGCACAAAAAAAATATTGAGAGCCAAGCTAAAAGCAGTAGCATATTTCTTTGATTATTAGCTTCCAAATGAGTAGGATTTAAGTGGTCTAGTTCTTCGCACTTAAATTTTTTTTGTGTGCCTGTGTTCATTATCTAGATTTATATTTTTAAGCATCTTCTCCCAATTTGACCTTGAAGTAATTTTTACACACCATAATTATGTTAGTGTTAAATAATATGGATTTTTTTTGGTAGGTGTCACTCACGGGGTTGATATAAAAACAGCACCCTCAAAAATTAAATTATTTTTTTTATATACTAAATGACGTAATAGGAATGTAGAAAAAATTTGGAATATAAAGCTATTTTATATCAACGTCTTCTATTAATTTCAATTAATTATCTTCAATAGTTTTGAAAAAATTAATTTTAAATTTGAGGGTTGTTACCCCCATAACTCTGCTAATATAGGGGATAGAGGTTTATTATATATTATATTGTGCATTCCTAATTATAAGCACCATTCATGTGATTGAATAGCCCAACAAGCCGCTGGGCCCAATTCCATATACTTAACCGGCGAGACGCTTTACTTTTTACCAGGTTTCATTGACGAGGTGTGACAATTCGGACCATACAGATATGATAGTCGGTAAAAAAGTAATTGACCTTTATTTTTTGTGTGTCTGTGTTTTTAATAAAAAATGCAGAATATTGCAACTTGAATTATTTTTCACAAACACCAAAAACCTAACCACTACACTCGACGTGTAATCCGCCACCAATGTTGGTATAATCTGAAGATGATTTAGAAAATTGTAATGATCTTCAGAGTCAAAATTAATAAAGATTCGCATGCTTTCGACAGAAATATCACTTTATATCTACATGCAACAAAATAAACTCCCTTTCATAAACGCCGTCACATTTTTTGTTGAGTTTCGCTGAATTCACGAACAGACAAAAGTGGTTTACAGCATGCTGAAGTTTTTGGAAACTACTCTCACACAATGTAGAATACATAGTAAACTTCCCAATGAAATAAAAGCCCCTAGAAGTGCTGAGCGAGAAATAAAAGTATCGGTTATAAATTCTGTTCGATGTAGTAAGTGAAGTAATGCATACATACAATTTGTAATTTGGGCTTTCTTAGTGAAGACAAATTGATGTCGCTACGGAACAGAACGTTAGGAATTGCCAAAGAAGGAGGGACTTGTCGGAGTTGGCACGAGTTCCAATTTACGTTGGCATTGTTCAAGATTTCGCTTCACGGATTTTGTATTCATACAATTCTGAATAAATTTTCTTTATGCTAATTCCCTAAGTTTATGCACATGACTTTGAATAGGATGCAACTAACTAGAAACGCAGGTACAAATATGCCGGTTAAGGATGTGATAGGATTTGATCAAAGCACTTTTCCAGCCGATGCGATGTAAAAATTCCCGATTTCTGAACAACTGAATTTTATGTCATAATTAATTCTGAATATAATGTGAACTGATTATACCGATTTACAAGAATATTGCAACACATGAAATGAATTGAAATTTATTCAAATTTTTATGGCAGATGAATACGGCAAGAACTAATGACTAAAATTAGTAACGCAACCTAGACAAGAATTACTTCCACATCCAGTAACGCAAAAAAAAATTCAAAATTTTTATTGTTCAAATAGGCTTAGAATGTCTTGAAAGGTCGAGATTTTAAGTTTGAGAAAAAAATTCTGTCTGTAACTTTTCTTTGTGCGCACGATTACTCTGGAACCGTTTAATATATTGACTTGAAATTTGGAACACTTTTGTAGTTTGACGAGATCTGGAACTATATTATATTTTGATCTTATTTCGTTGAAGGGTTAGAGGTAAATTGGGATAAATGAGGGTAAATAGATAAATCAAGCAAGTAAGAGTCCACAAAATTGATATTTAGTATATATAAGAGAAACTTATGCCTCAAAGAAATTTGTTTCATTAGCCTATTACCACTCTCACCCCATTATTAAAAGAGGTGAAAAGAATAAGATTGTAATTTAGTGTCTGTACAAGTACCAAAGGAATCAATTTTTTTTTAATTCATTTTCCCATACTCCCACTACCGATGTGGCATATCATTTTATGGGTTTTTGGGGTAGACGACTTCAAATATTATATTATTAAAGTTCCATAAAAAAAAATTATTATTTTGAGACTTGGATAGAAAATCCGAATGTGGAAGTAGTGATTCCTTGTGCAGCGGTTTTTTTAAAATGATTTAGGTTTTCACTTTTAATACCTGGAATAAACCTTGATCTGATGTAAACATGGTTTCGTGAAAACAAATCCGCTAGCCACCTTCCCTTCTAGTCTACGAATATTAAAAATCCAGATTTGCTATCCAAGTTTCTCACAACGAAAAAATTGTGTATTTTTAAATAATTGTTTATGGAACTTCAATAATAAAATATTTGAAATCGTATCCCACATGGGTAGTGGGGTCGGGTAGTGATAGGGGGTGATAATGGAGATCGATGAAGTAAAAAAATATTTTGAGGCGTTTGGTTCTTGTACACACACTAAATCACAATTTCTTTTCACCCCCTATTATAATGGGGTGAGAGTAGTAATGGGGATGGCTAATACAAAAAATTTTTTTTAGACATTAGCTTCTCTTGTGTATACTAAATACCAATTTTATGGACTCTTACTCTCTTAACCCCATTTACTCCAATTTACCCCCCAATTCTTCAACATAATGAGATGAAAATATATAATAATATAATAAAGAAATGTGGAAAATCATAAACCACAAGCTAGGTGGAAATAAAATACATAAAGATATTCAATTATTTTCTGATAAAGTATTTACCACAAACCCAAAAGAGCTTGCTGATAATTTTGGTTCACATTTCTCTGCCATAGTACAAAATAAATTATATAGCCACTTCGGACAAAATATCTCCTTGCCATGTACACTTCCTAGTATGACACTAAATACTTTCGTTTTTACACCTGTAATCGAGCTAGATTTAATAAATGTATTTAATAAACTTAAAAATAAAAATTCATTTGGAAACGACGGACTTTAAATTACTAAAACAAATGAAAGATTATATTCTTCTTCCATTAATACACCTCATAAATTACTCAATTGAGGGTGGCTGTTTTCCAAACATCCTAAAAATATCTCACGTAATCCCTTTATTAAAAACGGGTGACCCTTTAGATATTGAAAATTATAAAATTACGTTAGTCAGCTCAGTCTCTAAACTTATGGAGAGAGTTATCTATGACCATTTATCAGTATTTGTTGCAAAATACAAAATTTTGACACCATATCAACATGGTTTTAGAGAGGGTAAATCGGTAGAGACCGCCAGTTTTCACTTATTTGATACGATCTACTCTAATATTGACAAAGGAAAATATGTGGTAGTTTTGCAATTTGATTTATCCAAGGCATTTGATACCTTGGATATTGACTATATGGGAAAGTGGAAGAGCGGCTATGCCGAACTATCTCCCATTTGTGTACGTCTCAATGTTCACAATAAACGTTATTATTATTATTATTATTATTATATAGTATCAAAACTTTTTAAACTTGGTATACGTGGTAATACTCTAAATTGGATTCATTTTTACCTCATAAATCGCAAAATAATTGTAAGGATTGGTAGCAAATTCTCAAGGGAAAATGATGTGTCCTTGGGAGTACCGCAAGGGTCGGTACTTGGGCCCTTGCTCTTCATATTATATGTGAACGATCTACCAAATCACATAAAAAGCGGCACAGTAACCATGTTTGCTGACGATACCACCATAACAGTAACAGACTCTGATACTGACACTTTAGGTGATAAAATTACAGATATACTAGATGCATTTACTGCATAGTGCGATCGTAACAAACTGATCTTGAATACATCCAAAACAACCTACATCAATTTTTATAATAGAAAACCCTGTACTTTGAAGAACTTCAACTTTTGCAATCAAAGTAAATTTCTGGGAGTTGTTTTGGATGCAGATCTATCCTGGAGATCCCAAATCTATGTTGTATGCAAGAAGTTAAATCAAGCCTATTTTGCAACTATGCAAATGAAAAATGTATTAGATAAAACGGGGTTATTAAATATTTACTATTCGCTTGCATATTCACATATAAGCTTTAGTATTTTGTATTGGGGTTCAGCTGCGGAAAGGAACAGGGTTTCTATCTGTCAAAAAAAATTATTCGTTTGATGTTTAACTTGAAACCGGGGGAAAGCTGTTTTCAAAGCTTTAAAAGTAATAAAATACTCACCACCCCCTCAATTTGTGTCTGATTTGCAAAAAGAAATTTACATTTTTTCAAAACTATTTCCTCCAATCATAATTATAACACAAGAAGTAAGAGCCTGCAGTTACCATAAATCTTCATTATTCGAAAAATCTCCATCTTACGCATGTATCAAATTATACAATTTTTTGCCTGAAGAGATAAAAACCACACAAAACTTTAATTCATTTAAATCAAAAGTTAAAAATATTTTAGTAGAGGGTACCTTTTATAATGTCGACATGTTTTTAAATAGGTAGATATGTTTGTCTTATGTGTATGTAGCTTTCTTGTTAGTCTAATTTTTTATTATTTATTTCTAAATTATTATTTATTTATTCCTAAACTATTGTGACTTATCCTATATCATGTTTGTGATCTAAGGGACTAATAAAGTATTATTATATTATCATTATTATTAATCTAGTTCCAGATCTCGTAATACGTGTACCAAATTTCAAGTCAAGTAATAGTGTCAATACGTTCCAAAGAAATAGTGCACACAAAAAAAAGTTACAGACAGACAGAACCACAGACGGAATTTTTTTTTGCTCTAACTTAAAATCTCGATGTTTCGTGACATTCCAAGCCTATTTGAACAATAAAAATTTAAAAAATTTTTTTTGTCGTTACTATACTTCCACTGGATGTGGAAGTAAAATTGCAGTTAGTTCTAAACCACATTAATTGCTTTCTTTCTACCAGTGCACTGAGCTGAACTTAAGAAATCCAATTTAAGTCTACCGGATATCGTCCTCAAATCCTAAATTTTAGAAACTTGTCTAAGTTGATTTTGAGGTGGTGATTGATTGAAATATCTGAATCTTAACAACTCGCGTGAGTAAGATTTCTGGTCTGTTTTGATTGTTCTTTTTACAATCTAGTTTAAATAAGAATCTCAAATTTAGCTGTCGGTAGAAAGAAAGCATCTATTATTTGCAGTGATCAGATAAATTCCAAATCCGGAAACATTATATTAGCCCTATTTTGTGGAATTTCAGGATATATCTTTAATTTGAGGTACTTTATCAATTACAGGTATACCATCCCCAACTTATCAACTCTTCATAATAATGTACCCAACATCCATATTCGAATTTTAAGATATTACTTCACAGATCATTTTACTGTTCATTAAAATATCAACTTTCGCAATACAGTACAAAAATTGATACTAAATTATTGATTTATTTGTACATTAATGATGTAGGTATCTGAAAACTTAATGCAGGTTCTGGGATAGTAAGCGAAAAAGTATTTCACCTGTTATTGATTGAGAAAGTGTGTAGAGACCTCAGAATAATATATGGGCACTGTTATATGGATTTATGCCCGACAAGGGGCACACGCACAAATATTTTCACTACAGGAAGTAATTCAGACATGTTTGAATATAAGGAAATATTTATTTTGCACATTTTTCAATTTGACTGAGCGATACAAAAAGGTGAATGAAATTGAGTTTTGAAATATTATGTAAATATGATGCGATGACTTGCCTATTGAGTTTATAAAATAGAATAAAGTACTTCTTTAAAGTGATACAAACTTCTTTTTTAAAGATATTACGGATCTATTTGTACACGTGTCATACTTTGTTTTTGGTTTTATTTGGCGCTGTCAATCATTAGCACTCGTATTAAGTAAGTAATGGTATATACTCCAGCTGTATATTCCACAACGTTAAACAGGGAACTTGCACCAAAAATAAAATTGGATTAAAACACTCCAAATCGTAAATTAACATTATTAAAAGCACCATAGACAACTACAAAAATTAAAAAAAAATCTCTTCCAGAGATATAAACGATTAAAACCTGCCTTATTTTACCCACTCTTGAAACATGACTCCAGACCGTGAATACTAGGTAACACCTTATAACAATTGATCCTTAAGTGGAGAGGGTACTAAACGTAATAGAGAAAGACGGCACTTTATTTAAATATGATTTTTTTTTGAAAAGTTAACATAACTTTGTCATCAAGAAATGCCAAAAACGGCAGAATCAAAGAGCTCTGCGATATGTACTAATTAATAGATAGTCTTTAAATTATAACGACTAGAAAATTGGAATTTTAGCTTGAAATGAGTTATTTCAAATAGGTTTTCGTCAAATAATTCGAAAGGTATTACATTGAGAAAAAACATGATAGAGACAAATATGATAGCTACTAAATTGAGGATGAATTTCGGTTTTTTCTAATTTCTGGTTTGGGAAATCTGGAAGTATAAAGATGGCGTCCGAACGTATATAAGACGAAGTATTTAGTCTAAATGTTAAATGTCTTAGAAACTATGGCATTTACGTTAAAAACGCTGACAATCAAAATGAAAGTCTATTAATTAGGCTTTCAAATGTTTTCTTGGTTATTTCTATAGCACAAAAAACAAAAAAGTTATGACAGAAACAATGTGCTTTTTCACATTTCTTTAATAAGAACGCCGAGATTTTGTTAATGTAAGTAGTCAATAGTTAAAAAAAATATATTCCCATATACTGTTTTTCGTCAGTATATATTATGACGTAGACCCTCAATTTTTTTCGTCCGCTCACAGCGCTTGCTTTAGAAAAAAAATTGCATTTTAAATTGTAAAAGGATTTTAGAAAAAATGTAACATTTTTCTTTCTTGGCAAATATATCAATAAATAGTTTCAGCGAAAAAATGGTGGACATCAAAAAATGAAGCTTATAAACAGAGAATGAATTTATTTTCGTTATATATTTGTGTTGGATTTATGGTTTCGGGGATTTTAAGTTTATAAATGGCATCCGACCGTTTTTAGAATGAATTATTTAGTTTTAATGTTGAATATTTTAGAAATTGACACAAAAAAATTCTAAGCAACAAAATTAAAAATAACTAACCAATCTATAGGATGATTTTTGGTTTTTCTACATCATAAAAAATAAAGAAGTTATAGCCAATACGATGTGCGTTTTCACATTTTCTTTAAGAAAATGCAGCCATATTGTTATTGTAACTGCCCAGAAATTTTTTTTTCAAAAATGCTGCTTTTTGTTAACATATAACATCAACTAAATGCTCATTTTTTTTTGTCCGTTTAAAACATTTGTTTTAAAAAAATTCCATCCGTCATAGCTGCCATTTAGAATTTTTTAATTTCGACTTCAGATTTGTAACTAGTGATCCCAAAATCATAAGTATCCTACGTTTTAAAAATAGATCAGTAATACTTTTTCAAATACTGAATATTTATCTGTAGGGGTGGTTTTCACCCCTTGAGGGTAAGAGCAAATGTCCAGACCATATAGAAACTGAAGACGATACCTTTTACAACAATAATAATCAATAAAGAAAAATTATCATTACATATGAATTTATTCCGAAATTTTACATATTTTTTTACCTAGTACTGTACTACAATATTATACTGTAAAAATAAAAAGTGCGACGCTGTTTAAATTGAAGAATTTTTATTATTAAATACCTACTTTAAGAGCCTATTTACAAAAACTTCTTTTTTTATTACAAGTTTTGGGTTGTAGTGATTATTTGTCAAGTTAATGTTCTAACTGTTTATATATTATACAGTGTGTCCCAGGATAGATGTAACAAGAGGTGTAATGGACCAAAAATTTTGAAATTTTGGAATGGTATTTGGGGATTGAGTCCTGCTTGTTGTAAAACTAAAGTATACCAAAAATGACTTGATTTGGTGTTCTACAGGGTGTTTTATAAGCAAAGTTGTTAAAATCACCACTAATAAAGTACCTTTATTTTTCAAAATATGAAAAAATTTCACTAAGAAAAGTTATTTAGAATGCAATTTTATACTTCTATACCAAATTTCAGGAATATTAAATTATTTTTTTGAAACTTCCCATTTTTTCAATAAATTAGTATTTTATTTTTAACCATTTCAATTAAAACTGCAAAGAAACTATTTTTTGTGAATCAATATTTAAAGTTATGTAGAAGCTAAAAGTAGGCTATGAGAAAAGCAGTGCATACACATTTATCATTTATTATTGACATATCTGTCAAACGTAGTCAATATTATCCTTAATTTCTGTTTCAAATTAACGAATCAAGCATAAAAACCGCTGCCCAAGGAATCACTACTTCCACATCCAGATTCTCTATCCAAGTCACTCACAACGAAAAAACTTTGTATGTGAAAATATTTGTTTATGGAACTTTAATAATATAATATTTGAAATCCTCTACCCCAAAAACCCATATAACGATACCCCACATCGGTAGTGAGGTGGGGGTGGTGATAGGGGGGTGGTAGTGGGGAGGTGGATGAAGTAAAAAATATTTTGAGGTTTCTGGTCCCTGTACATGCACTAAATCACATTTTTTTTTCATCCCCTTTAATAAGGAGGTGGGGGTGGTAATGGGGGTGGCTAATGCCAAAATTTTTTTTCAGACCTCAGCTTCTCTTGTATATACTAAATACCAATTTCACGGACTCTTACCTGCTTGATTTACCCATTTACCCCAAATTTACCCCAATTTACCCCCCAACCTTTCGACGGAACAAGATGAAAATATAATCTAGTTCTAGATCTCGTTAAAGTACATATGTGTACCAAATTTCAAGTCAATATCTTAAACGGTTTCAGAGTAAACGTGCGCACAAAAAAAAGTTACAGACAGACCGACAGACCGACAGACCGACAGACAGACAGAAAATTTTTTTTCGCTCAAACTTAAAATCTCGACGTTTCATGACATTTTAAGCCTATTTGGACAATAAAAATGTTTAAACATTTTTTTGTCGTTACTATATTTCCACTGGACGTGGAAGTAAAAATTAAGTGAAAATGGTACTCACAGTGCGTGAAAAAATTTATATTGTGCAATGCTACGGAATTGGCGGTGAAAACTCGCTAAGAGAAGTGGTAAGCCAATTTAATTTGAAATTTCCAAACACTGCTTTGTCACGTACTCAGTCTATGAGAATAATTAAAAAGTTTCTGGCTACTGGTAGTGTTCTTAACATGAAAAGAAAAATAATATATGATGAAGACAATGTTGGGGCTATTATAGCTCATGCCTCTGTTATAGAAAATCCTAGGATGTCATTAAGAGAGAGATCAGTTCTTATTAATATTAGCAAGTCTGAACTCCAAAGAATTTACAAAGAAAATTAGGGCATATAAAACAAATTATAAACATACGCTTGACCATTGGAGAAAAAATCATGGAAGAGAGATTTTTAATCATTTCATAATTTTCTCAGATGAATCCACATTCACAACCAATGGTGTTGTTTCATCTCAGAATTGTCGGTTTTGGGCTTCTGAAAATCCAAATTTTAGAATTCATTGTAGAAGACAATATTATAAAAAAGTGAATGTGGGGTGTGCCGTTTCTTATCACGTTGGAGTTATTGGACCTTATTTCATTGAAGGAAGGTTAAACCAGCACACTTATTTGCAGCTTCTTGAAAGATTTTCTGAAGAACATTTAAATATTTTAAGAGATATGCCTCCACTTAATTTTCAACATGATGGTTGCTCTGGCCACTCCACAGAAATGGTTAATCGGTGGTTGAATTTAAATTTTGGAGAAAATTGGATTACCAGGAATGGATCGATCAAGTGGCCGGCGAGATCCCCAGACCTATCAATATTGGATTTCTTTTTATGGAGTCGCCTCAAGCAGTTGGTTTACGCTGAACCACTTCTTAACGATGTAGCAGTATTGAAGCAGAGAATTACAAGTTCCGTAAACTCCATACCGTTAAATCATACTCGAAACAGTTTTAAGGACTTCAGGAGAAGGATCGAAATGTGTGTGGATGTGGGTGGTAGCTACGTCGAATAATAAAAAAATTGTAAACATTGTTTAGTATTGGTCAATAATTAATTTGTTTGTGAATCTGTTATGTTTTTGACATTTATTACTTGTTACAATTTTTAAACCTCGTTAATCTTCTGTTAGTAATTGTTTCTTGTTTTACAATTAGTTCGATTAACATTATACCTTCTTATATCTTGTATATTCAATTTTTTATCTATCAATAGCCTACTTTTTGAGACGATTAACATTTGCTCCTACACAACTTTAAATATGAATTCAACTCTTAATTCGCAAAAAATGGGAAGTTTCAAAAAAATAATTTTATATTCCTGAAACTTGGTATAGAGATATAAAATTGCATTCTAAATAACTTTTCTTAGTAGAATTTTTTCATATTTTGAAAAATAAAGGTACTTTATTAGTGGTGATTTTTACAACTTTGCTTATAAAACACCCTGTAGAACACCAAATCAAGTCATTTTTGGTATACTTTAGTTTTACAACAAGCAGGACTCAATCCCCAAATACCATTCCAAAATTCCAAAATTTTTGGTCCATTACACCTCTTGTTACATCTATCCTTGGACACACTGTATAATGTTAGCAAGCTTTTATTAAAATGCACCAGAAAGAATAAAATAAATATTATGTAATTCACATTAGTTTATCAATGCTGCTTAACTGACCTAAAAGCGCAGATATACATTCAAATAATGTATTTCTTTGAAATTAAATATCTATAAACCCCAGACGAGTTTTTAGGTCAGTTGCAACATTGATAAAAAATGATGTGATAGCCTTTTTAGTGCACTTTAATAAAAGCTTATTAGCTTCCTAGATTTATATGTATTAATAGTTAGAACATATAAATAATCACTGCAACACAACAGGTTAAATATGTTTGTTCTAACCTACAAACTATAAACTCCACAACACACAGAACTTCAGAGTAAGTACTGCGATTTAAGGGCTGATATTCGGCGTAGCGTGTTTTATACATAAACAAGAACTATAATGAAATAAAAAAAATGGGCAAGTTCCCTATTGAACGTAGGAATGAATTCTCTTGGTCAGCTTGTAGTTCAGACTTTAATCCATTGAACTTCATTTCTGGTGCTCCTTGAAGTCTTTGGTGTATAAAGACTGTATTTCTACCCTCGCGAAGGGTATGAATTGAAATTTTGCAATTTACAATTTAACAAAATACAATATTTCAATTCGTTGTATCTCGGTTAGTAATGAAAATATTTTCATAAACTCCAAAATCTATTGCTGTATTTTTATGAAAAGTCAAATGCATATAACAAAAAAAAAAATAAAAATAAACGGAAGTCCCTAGACTCAGGGGAGGCTACCGAATTTTCAAAAATTTTTTCGTAAACTGCTTTTTCAAAATTTTTTAGGAGTCATTAGAGAAGTGCTTCTCTAGACGTTATTTCCCATATTTCGTATGGGTCCCATGCGCCACAGAGGAGAAAAAAATATTGAAATTTCACCAGCCGCCACTGGACTGTAATATATCTTCTTAATCTTGTGCTAAAAGATCTCCTCTCTTTAAAAAATATTGGGCTGGTTTCTGATAAAATTGGCAGTAGGTATTTGTTGTCATAATTCCTGACGACTGTTGATGGCTTGCACATAAAATAATTATTTCGTACGCCCCAAACGTAAAAATCTAACGGGTTTAAATTTGGGCTACAAGGTGGCCATTGAATTTCGCTTCCTCGGCCAATCCATCGATGGGGAAATTGTTAGTTTAAGTAATTGCAGACTGCAATAGAATAATGAGGCGGGGCCTCATCTTGCATGAATCAGATATTTAATGAAAAAGTTTCCAGCTCATGAAAAAGATCAGTTATAAGAAATTACCGAGAGTTACCGTTAAAATTTGTTGGTAGTTCATATGGACCCAACAGATGATCTCGTTAAAAGTCACAACACGTAATAATTTTAAATTCGTGCTGGAAATGTGATTCTCAGGGTAAATGTAGATTCTCAATATCCCAAATATGAGCATTTCTCCAATTAAAAACTCATCTGCGGGTTAATGTGGCTTCGTGGGTAAAGGTAATATTTTTAATAAAATTAAAATGTTCACTTTGTTTACCTCTAATAAACTATGAAAATTCCACTCGCTGAGGAACCCTAGGGGTGAAACGATATGGTCGCAGGTTTTCTTTCTTGAGTTTTCTAAAAACTGAAGCATCGCTTATTCCAACAGTTGCCGATAAACGTCTTGTACTCAGATGGGAATCGTCAGCAATTTTTAATAAAACGTCATCCTCTTGATCGACTCTAATTATTTTTGGGCGACTTATATCACGTTTTTGACGAAATTTGCCAGTTCTTCCTAACCGGTCGTAAACATTTCTAAAACTTTTGTGATCTCTTTGAATTCTGTTAAGATATAATTCCAAATATCTTTCATTTCCGTATTCGACAAATTATTATAACGGGGCATTATCAATAAATAAGTTTTGTGAACTGTTAAATAACTGCTGTTACGGCAAAACTATCGTTTGGCAGTTCTAGGAAAACTAAATATTATTAGCCTACTAAGTAAAAACATTATTATTTTATCCTACTATATACAAAAACAATAAGGCATTAGTGAGATGTAATAATTTAAATTTGAATCTATTACTAATCATAAATATAATGTGGTTGATGGTATGCTTCTTTGTCCAGATGTTATTATAATATATTTTCGTTTTATCTATGTTTAAAGAGAGTTTATTATTTTTTAACGATAGTTCTAATTTGCTCAAGTCTCTTTGCATACTCTGAATTAAATTATCTATATATCTATATATTATCTTTAGAGAGGTAAAAAATACAGGTGTCATCGGCGTACAGTCGTGTGTCACCCTCAAAATTATGCAAGGTTATATCATTAATATATAAACATTGAACAACAAGGATTCCAAAATTGAGCCATGTGGGACACCATAACTTATATTACTAGTATTACTTTTTGATTCACCTATTTGAATTTATTGTTTACGATTAGTGAGATACGAACTAAGCAAATCTAAAGCACTCCCTTACTGGTACATGAACTGTGTCGAAAACCTTCTGTAAGTCTGCAGCTGTTATATTGCCTTTGTCTATTTGTTGTTGAATGTTGGTAATAAAGTCCAGTACAGCAATTTCAGTGCTTTTGCTTTTTTCTAAATCCGTATTGAAAATTACCAAAAACTTTTATTTTTTCTAAATAATGCACTAATCTATTGTGCAGTATTTTTTCAAATATTTTTGAAACAGCCGGTGGTAATATATTGGTCAAAAGTTCGAATGAACAGTTTTTTTTTTAGATGATTTATAAAATGGGGGTAACTACTTGGACACAGTGTCCACTCTGACCCAAATTGTATTACATTTATCGACACAGTGTATACTCTCCATAAACTGTGCTCTGGTTCAGACATACTTTGCTCCTTAGGGCCTGTTTTGTTGAGCACTCTTCACAAAGTATATGAGAGTGAGAGAGAGAGAGAGTAGACGGTAACATGTATGTGAATAACCTAAACGTTCCGTAATAGGGCTGATAACACAGCCCCACAAAAAAAGTTCTGATCCCTGAACGCGTCTACAATATTCCCATGTATCTTTCGACGTCGAATCCGAATCCGATAAGAAAAAAAGCCGTACAACCCAAAATATTTGCGCTACCACCAAAAAAAAAACCGCTGACCAAGGAATCACTACTTCCACATCCAGATTTTATATCCAAGTCACTCACAACGAAAAAATTTTGTATGTGGAAATAATTGTTTATGGAACTTTAATAATATAATATTTGAAATCCTCCCAAAAACACATAAAACGATATCCCACATCGGTAGTGGGGTGGGGGTGGTGATAGGGACGTGGTAGTGGGGGTGGAAGAAGTAAAAAAATATTTCGAGGTTTCTGGTTCTTGTACACACATTAAATCACAATTTATTTTTCATCCCCTTTAATAATGGGGTGGGGGTGGTAATGGGAGTGGCTAATGCCAACAATTTTTTTGAGACCTTAGCTTCTCTTGTATATACTAAATACCTATTTTATGGACTCTTATCTGCTTGATTTACCTATTTGCACCAATTTACCCCCCAACCCTTCGACGGAACAAGATGATAATATAATCTAGTTCCAGGTTAAAGTACATATGTGTACCAAATTTCAAGTCAATATCTTAAACGGTTCCAGAGTAATCGTGCCACAAAAAAGTTACAGACAGACCGACAGACAGACATTTTTTTTTCGCCCAAACTTAAAATCTCGACGTTTCATGACATTCTAAGCCTATTTGAACAATAAAAATTTTTAAAAATGCTTTTGTCGTTACTCTACTTCCACTGGATGTGAAAGTAATAACCCCCAAATTTATTATTATTATTATTATTATTTTTTTTTTTTTTTTTTTTTTTAATCTTCACAGAATGTTCTGGTATATACACACTGCCGGATCCTGAGACCAAAGCACATGTGTTTGGCTACGACATGGAAAGAGCTCTTCTTCTTCTTCTTCTTCTTCTTCTTCTTCTTCTTCTTCTTCTTATTATTATTATTATTATTATTATTATTATTATTATTATTATTATTATTATTATTATTATTATTATTATTATTATTATTATTATTATTATTATTATTATTATTATTATTATTATTATTATTATTATTATTATTATTATTATTATTATTATTATTATTATTATTATTATTATTACTATTATTATTATTATTATTATTATTATTATTATTATTATTATTATTATTATTATTATTATTATTATTATTATTATTATTATTTTTTTTTTTTTTTTTTTTTTTTTTTTTTGTTAAAAACCAGTCACCCTTCTCTGTGGCTCCGACCCTCACAGAGGGGAGCTGGTAGTACCGGCAGCCACTCCCCACACCCGTGGGGTAAGTGACTACTGGGTCCGGGAATCGTGTGCCCTGAGCAGACGTAATGAACCGAGGATGACGGCCTTCTGCATTCTGCCGGCTAAGACCTCTGCCGAATTTCGGCATGCCGGTATGATCTTAAGTTCTGAAAGCAGTGTGTGTCTCGTTCCACCGAGGGCTCCTATAATCAGTACCACTATCTTAACAGTATGGTCTGGATACAGTCTGCGGAGTTCGAAGAGCAGATCTCGATATTTTGTCCGTTTTTCCTCCTCCTTCAAGACAATATTGTTCTCCGCGGGAGCCGAGAACTCCACGACAAACATTGTCTTGAGTTGATGGTCGAGGAGTACTACGTCAGGCTTGTTGGCTTGTATTTGCCTGACGGTGGGAAACGAGTAGTTCCAATAAATTAGACACTTCTCATTTCCCACAACGGACTCAATATCCCCCGGAGCGTAAGGCAGCACTGGTGTCTCGTCTATCCCATACGAGTGCCTTAGGTGATAATAAAGCACTCGTAATGCTCCGTCGTGCCTCTGGATATAGGCCGAGACTGCATATGTCGGACAAGCCGACAACAGGTGCATTAAAGTCTCTGGCGCCCTGCGGCAGGCCCTGCAGCTGACATCAGGGACCTCTATACCCATGACACGACTACGATAGACGAGGGTATTAAATACACCATCCTGGCAAGCCATTATGAATCCCTCGGTCTCAGACTTCAGCCCGGCTGACCTTAAGAAGGCAAAGGTCAGCTTTTCGGATAAGCCAAGGTTCTCTATATTTTTATAGAAAACTCCATGCATTGGCTTATCCGTGTGAAGCTGCAGAAAGATGTTGTGTTCTGCAGCTTTAATTTGGGCTTTTCGTCGAGCAGGTTCCAACTCGGTGACAGAGTCGGGATTTACCCGCTCGACGTCGAAGAAGAGACCAAGTTCATCGGCTGCTCTTTGTGCTGCCTTAAACAAAAAGGCTCCTATTCCTGCACTTTCATGGTCTCGGACCATGCAGAGGAGGGGATCCGAACTCCTGATGACCTTACAGGCTCCATCCAGAACCATCCTATTATGGAGACTCTCCAAACTCAAGAGTCCACGGCCTCCCCGATGTCGTGGGAGGTATAGCCGTGGAACGGACGATTTAGGATGCAAACTTCTATTGAGATGCATCTTCTTGCGGGTTCCTACGTCGAGTTGACGCAACTCCTCTCGAGTCCATTTCACTACTCCAAAGGAGTAGAGTAGGATCGGAACGGCAAGCATGTTGGTAGCAGACACCTTGTTCTTCCCCGACAGTTCTGAGGACCAGATCTGTCGGAGTCGGTGCTGATACTTGCCGCGGAGAGCGTTTTTCACTACACCCACTTCTTGGGTGGAGCGTTGCTCGACACCCAAGTAAGTGTACGACTCTCCGGCATCTAGATGATGTAAGATGCTTCCGTCAACGAGTTGCGCGTCCTCTCCGTAGTTCCCGCATCGTCCTCTCTTGAGATGGACCAGTGCACATTTGTCCAACCCGAACTCCATACCGACAGCCTGCGTGTACTCCTGTACCACCCTGAGGGACTGGTGTAGGTCCCTCTCTCCGGAGGCATAAAGTTTAAGGTCATCCATGTAAAACAGATGGGTGACCTTATGCCTCCTATCGCCGGGGGTACCGCAGTTGTATCCACGGGTTTTCCGGAGCGAAACGGATAATGGCAGTAGTGAGATGCAAAACAGAAGGGGGCTGAGGGAGTCTCCCTGAAATACTCCCCTTCTGAATGTTACCGACTCCGTCTGGACTCTATCGTTACCCGATGTAATGGTAAAGCGAGTCCTCCAGAGCGGCATCAGTTCTTCGATGCATCTCACTACGGGACCGGGTACCGCAAGACATCGGAGCAAGTGAACAATAAGCTCATGTGATGTCATATCAAATGCCTTGCGGTAGTCGATCCAGGCCATGGAGAGGTTCCGCTTATACTGCACGGAGTCCTGCGTGACACATCTGTCAATCAACAGGTTCTCCTTGCAGCCAGCGACACCTCTCTTCGACCCTCGTTGCTCATATATCCGTTCGTAAACCGGTTCAACTGCGTGGAGCACTCGCATGTACAAGATGCGCGTAAACACCTTGTAACATGCGTTTAAACAGGTTATCGGTCGGTAGTTCCTTGGGTTGGACAAATCTCCGTTCTTAGGGATCAGCACTGTCCGCCCTTCAACCACCCAAGAAGGAATTTGCTGCTCCCCATTTAGCCAGGCATTAAAAATTCTGGCCAAATGGTGGTGGGTGCTCGGTAACTTTTTCCACCAAAAGTTATTTATCCCATCGGGACCTGGAGCAGCAAAGTTCTTAGAGCCCTCGAGAGCTCTTCGAACCTCTTCTGGGGTTATTGGTTGGCACACTTCCTGTGGTTGTTGAAACCTTTGACAAAAGGTTTCAAAGTGTGCAAGGGCCGGAGAGTCTCGGTTGAGTGGAAGCTTCTCCTCGTATAGCGTTCTCCAGAAATTTTCCACCTGATCTACAGTCGGCGGATTCTCTGCAACACGCGGAGGCGGTTCGAATAGGCGCGAGGGCTTTTGGCGGAAGAGTTTATTTTCCGCCAGCCCCCTCGCCCGCCTCACTAGTGATTTTTTACAAACCACTAGCATCCGTATCCTGTCGAGACAGTGCTGTTTGGTGGTTCGCAGCACTGCCTCATTGAGTGTGTGATGGACGCGTCTTAAGTTGGCCGCTATTCGACGCACTTTAGGCGTGAACGGTCTATTGGCCGCCATATAGTCCATCACACATTGGATACGGGATGCGTGTTGCCTCGCCGACCGGATCTTGGCTTCCATCTTTTGTATGCGCCGCCTCGCTCTCTCCTGTGGGGAGGCAGTATTACGCCTCTCCACCTGAGAAAAGCGTTGAGCAGCAGCATACACGGCACAGTTTATGTGCCAGATGTCAGCCCGTTCTGGAAGCGCTTCTCGAAGTTCTTCATCCACTCTGGTCAGGTCTTGTGGCCCGGGGGCTTTTATGTAGTGTAACCCCCGTCTGGTACTGAGGCCCTCTGGTATTGGTGGAACGTCAGGGACTACAACCTCAACCGGTTCATTCGGTGGACCTTCGACCACCTCATTCACCGGCTGAGGAGCAGCTCTCACGTAGCCCCTGCGACGAAGGTGGGATACATAATCACGCAGGTTTTGTGGCGTGAAGGCGTTGTGCTCTGGGTGCCTTGCACACCACAGAACATGCATTCGCCCCATGTATCCCCTTCGTGCGGGCTCACTGCTTTCGTAGCAATGCAGAAGGTCGTCCCTTAGCTCATCTGTCCACTCAAAGCGTCCTAGTTCATGGCGTTCGTCGTCAACGGGCGCCCGATCCGGTTGGGCCCCACCACCTTGCCCTTGACCCCTATCCGGATGGGGTCGATTGTGGGGGCCCTGTCTTCTGCCTGCGGGAACCAGAAGTTAGGGCTTGTGGGTGGTTAGCCCAGCAAGCCCACGACCGACACCAGAGGGGAAGGAGCTTTCCCCTCCCGGGTGCACTAGGGCTGCCGGTTCGATTTTACACCCCCAGCTGGAGTAAGTGGTGGCGCTACTCACCAAAGGCTTGATTGATGAAAGTCAGCCCCTCCTGCTTATTATTATTATTATTATTATTATTATTATTATTATTATTATTATTATTATTATTATTATTATTATTATTATTATTATTATTATTATTATTATTATTATTATTATTATTATTATTATTATTATTATTATATATGTCGGGATAGAGCGAATGGATACAAATATATTATGGAAAACGTGAATAACGTACAGTTTATGTATTCAGCGGTCAACTTGCCAAATATTAAATGAAAACTACCCCCATAATGGAGTTGAAAAAAATAAAGTACATGAATGCCGATGAATCGTGGGGAATGTTAAAACTTTCATGGTGTAGAGTACGGTACATGAATCTGCAGTGACTCCAAGCGCTACTCTCAGTCATGACCAGAAATCACCCCTAATAAAGCGGTGGAAACTTATATCAAAATAACATCGAGGAAAATGTAGAAGTTTCTATAGTTTGGAGTAAGATGTATGAATTCGGAAAGATTACTTGTTTGTCTCAGTCGTTACCCACAAATACCCTACGAAGATGTGGAAAACACCGAAGAGTACATAAATGCACAGTACAGAGGACAGATGTGGCAATAAATTGAAAAATATTGTTTTTTTTTTTGTATTTTTGGGCACAAAATATATTTCTCGATGCCTTCTCTTGTTGCTTTGCTTTGTCTTGTTTTCAAATGATCTTCTTACTGACTGTCTGTGGTGTTCTTAGGTTGTGTTCCTTTTTATGGACCAACAGTAGTCTGCCTTCCTGATAACGCTTTTCCATCTCCGATATATCCCGGTGGAAGCGTTCCCCTTGTTCTTCACTGTGGTCACCTAAATTCTCTGGGAAAAAATGAAGATGGAACAGACGTAACGGCAACAGTGTGGATGAAAGAACATCCATCAATATACAGAGTTGGATGCAAAAGTGGAAATATGAATTCGGGAGAATAAAAAACAACGTGCAACAACATCAAAATCATGTATGACAACATCTGTAGAAGAAATGAAATTTAGACGACTCGGGCTGGACTACGAGGAACTGCCTTGGGCAGGAATCCCGGAGGTACACCTGTAAACGGAGTGCTCAATACCGCACGAGAGAGACAGGGAGAGAGAGAGAGAGAGAGAGAGAGAGAGATAGAGAATTCTGGGCTATAAAAAATACGTTAAATACATCTGCAACATGAAAATCAGGTGTTCTCAAATGTAGGTAGGGTTCGGCCAAGCCGATGACACTGCAGGTTTATATTGCGAACTTCAGCATACCTACTAAAAATTTACTTATTTCACAATGAGTTGGTATTGATGTCCTTCGTTTTTACGTATAGGGGTGGATTTGGATCGTGAGTCTTAGAGCTAGCTTACAGTCACTTCAGATCCACACGCTTTACTCCAAACTATAAAAACTTCAACATTTTCCATGATTTATGTACTTTATTTTTTATATAGCAGTACTGTATATCCTCCGATTAAAGAACTTATATCTAGATACCTAATGGCATTGATTTAATTGTTGCTGAAAGACTCACAATCTAAGGCACTTCTTCCCATAAGTTTCTGATTGGCCCATCGGCCTATTCGCGACTGTTTTCTACACGATCGGTTCAGTTTGATTATCATAATCTCAGTTTGACAGTGTCCGTCATTAATGTCAATAAATGTTTTTCGTGTTCTCCGACCAAAAAGTGATGAAAAAGTAACTTTATTTTAAGTTGTGACTTGCTTAATACCTAAGTAATATTCTCTATTCATATTTACACAGTTTAGTGAAAATTTAATGCTACATGTTGAGGTGCTGTGCCGTTTGCAGAAGGCAGTTTAGAAAAGAAGAAAATCGGTCGTTTCATAAGTAAGTAGGTCATAGTCGTAACATGATGACGTTCAGTTTACAGTTGTAATAATAATATTATAAATAATATCATTTCCCTTGAATAAAACATCTCTACCTATTATGTTTTTTAAATCCGCGGTTATGTTCATAGAGGTTAACCAACAATTATTACATAAAATATGTACAATATTGTACATTTTCCCTTCTACACATACCCGCCACTGCTGCCTATGGGATGTGATGTTCATCTATGCATTTTAATAGACATATAATGTGACTACGTTAGGAGCAAATAAGATATATGAAGAAAAGGTAGCCATTATGTATCTAGATATAAGTTCTTTAATCGGAGTGTATACCCCATTATGGGAGGTTTTCGTTTAGTATTTAGTAGTTTCGTTTAGTTGACAGCTGAATGCAGAAATTATACTTACGTTATTCACGTTTTCCACAATGTATTTGTATCCATTCTCTCTCTATATATGATGGTTTTACCCGAATTTGGATATTATTCTTGGTTGTAGTATAAGAATTTGGGGATGTACGGTTTTTTTATTATCAGATTCGAATTCAGCGCCGAAAAATACATGGGAATATTATGGGTGCCTTCAGGGATCAGAACTTTTTGTTTGTGGGGCTGTGTAATCAGTCACAGATTATAATTACGTGGTTATATAGCAAACATAGATATGTCAGATGCCGTAAAAACATTGAAAATATCTTGATTATATTACAAATTTTTAATAATTAGGTTCTATAAAAATTTTCCAGCAGCTGAATTCTTTCTTATCGCTTTACACCTACGCAAAAACACGATAAATACCAATATATGCGCAAATTTTAAAAATATTGCCAACCCCCACGTCGATTTGCTTAAATTGCTTACAGGTCCTTCGCCAATCATTGACAGTAATTAAGATATTTACTTAATAGCAATTAGCATATCCTTGCCCCTTAAATGGTAATGTCGGTTTTCTAAAGTGAATTCGGCAGCCGGAGATTTCTCAAGTAGCAGGTCTGATCCTTAGGGAAGGCCCGATAAACCATGCTCTAATTATCCTATCCCACCATTTAATTAATTAAAAGCACTGTGATCTTCGTTCGTCTGTAATTTAATATTAATTAAACATCCCCATAAAATATCTATATCTACCTGCGTTGAAAGGCGTAGGAGCCTGACGTAGCATGTCAATTATTTTCCTGATTATTTTTAATATAACAAATTAGTTGGGTTTCACAAGCTGATTTTAATGATGCTATGTGAACTACGTATGTCAATTAATTGGATATGATAATTTAAAGATAATAGATACGTGTAATGTAACTATATTATGTATACAAATATTGCGAGGCTGGCTTTACGTTAATGAAAACGATCTATAAAAACACTTTTTACTCAGTCATCTATCGCTAAATATCTTTTTATGTCAAATGTTTTCCATAACTTGTTTTTCTACGAATCATTTCATACAATGAATTTATTGACCATTTTACATACAATAAAAGTACATTTGGAGTTACAAATTAGAACAGTACGTACTGGGTGTTATTATCGAAAATGATAATTTTACTGACATTTTTTATTAAGCACACAAAAAATATGAAGACGCACAAGATATCTAAAGCGCAATATACAAGATGCCCCACTTTATGTAGGTTGATATAATAATTTTACCTTAAAATATCATTAAAGTATTTTTAATAAGACTATTATGAAATAACTAATAGTTGCCGTCGCGTGTTGTCGATTGCCAGTATCTATTAAATAATGTAAACAATATACAATGCTTTTTTCTGGTTTGAGCGAACTTTCCGTAGGTTAGACAATATAACAGTTTTACCTTAAAAAAATATTAAAGTATTTTTAATAAGACTATACCAATACAAATATAATTTGCAGTCAGGCGCTGCCGAATACGTAATAAACTATGACTTCTGGCATAAAAATATTATATGCAAAATAGCATGGGAGACTATTACGAAACGAATGAAAGTTGTACTCAGGCGTGGCCGACTTCGATTATCTATTTTATCTATTTTTATTTAGTGGCACCTTTAAAAGTGAATCGTGCCGTGGCTGTGTAAAATATGAATCAAATAGGTATTCACAGTCGAACATATCCAACTGCAACTTCGTTCCTATTATTCCCAGTTTTATATAAATTATATTTTAATCACGAAGAAGACCAGGAGTACGAGCCACCACCTCAGCTGACCCCAGAGCTCTCCCGCAACAGGAGAGCAAAAGTTATGTGATTTTTATGTTACGATTTTTCGTCATTAATAATAATAATAATAATAATAATAATAATAATAATAATAATAATAATAATAATAACGTTTATTTTTCTCAATAATATCACAATAGTGGAATGTGAGATATACGTACAAAATAATACACAACATAAATAAATAAATAAATAAATAAATAAATAAATATTTCTTGATTACTCACCGAAGTATTTAACAAATACTTGATTGTGAGATAAAGATGTCATTTCATAACTGTGAAACTTTAGTAGTGGCATTCAGTAACAAGTAACAAATATATACTAAATTTTCCCAACACATATCCACATTCATGCATACAAATAATTTCATAATACAGTGATATCTGCATACACAATATTATGTATTTATTATATTACGAAGGGCCTCCCTGTCATATATTAAGAGCCATTGTTTTAATTTTCTTTTAAATACATAATATTTTTTTATTTCGGTCGGCACAATATCATATTATGAAGGACCCAGGTAAGTATTGCATCTCTGTCCTATTCTTTTTTCATATTTAATTTTTTTAGTAATTACATTTTTTGGCCGAGTGTAATAACTATGAGTATTATAACTTATTTTACGCGTGTATATATACTAGAGTTGATAAACTATAAAGCTGCCTGATATCCAATAATTTGCTTTCCAGAAACAATAAGTTTGATGAGTAAGTACTGTTTTTGTTATACATAATTTTTATAAATCTCTTTTGTATTGTTTCGAAATTTTTAAAATGACTTTTATTTATTCATCCTACTATACCATATCAAAGTTGTGATTCGATTAGAGATTGATACATAATTTTCAGCTGGTGTATATTTCAAAATTGCGTGAGATATTTAAATTTGGCTAAAAGATATCTTGCCTTATTTATGACATTCTTAACTTGCAGATTCCATTTTAAATCTTTGTCTAAAACTATTCCAAGATACTTACATGAATCAGCTTCTTCTATAGTTGTTAATATTTAGGTTTCCTATTTCAGGTAGCTTATTAGAATATGAGGTTAATGGAAGATATTTTATGTTAGTACCATTTAGTGTTAGTGTGTTAAAGTCAAACCAGTTTTGTATTTTTTTTTAAATCTGTTTCGGCCTTTGTTTTTAGTTCCTCCCAAGTATCAGCAGAATAAAAAATTACTGTATCGTCAGCAAAACTTAATATATTTCTAGCACTTTTTATTGTCAGTAAATTATTAAGATATAAAATAAAGAGGATAGGACCCAAAACTGTATCCTGTGGGACGCCATAATTTATTTTCCTTGAGTGACTAATGTTTTCAGCTATTCTAACATATTGAATTCTGTTGGACAAGTAACTTTCTAATAGATTAAAAGCATTTCCTCTAAAACCATAATTTTCAATTTTACTTAATAATCTTTGTATCGAATGCTTTTGCCAAGTCTATAAATATACATAATACAGGTTTACTTTCATCTAGTTTTTCATATATTAATTTTGTAAGATAAGCTATGGCGTCCTGGGTTGATTTTCCTGTTCTAAAACCGAACTGCTTGTCGGCTAGTATATTAAACTTACTTAGAAAATTCAAAATACGTTCTGTGATGAACAATAGCTTGTTTGTCATGCAGTATATTGTTATTTGTACAAATCTTTTCAATATTTATTTTTGACTGATTTTTGTTATATAAAGTATTTACTGTTTGCCAAAGTTGTTAATTTGAATTTTTATTTTTATTTATTAGATTTGTGTAATAATTTACTTTCGATTTTTAACTAATTGCACTAACTTGTTTTATACTTCTTATACTCTGTTAATATAGTTTCGTTGGCTGGATTTTGTAAAACTTTTTTGTACATTTCATTTTTTGTATTTGTAGAATTTAATAAACCTTTATTTACCCAGGCTTTTTTTTCTCATTACTTCTTATTCGTATTATTTTTGTGTTGTTTTCAACGTATGACTTTAGCTTAGTTATAAAAATTTCTGTAGCAGCATTTAAACAATTTTTTTCATACACATCACCCCAGCTTTCACTTTGTGAACATTGTTACATGCACTGAATGTGCATTTACTTAACGTGCCTTAATATAATTTTATTTTTTTAATTTTCTTTTAAATTAATTTTAATTTCAATGAATGGTTGTGTTTATTATATGACTTCCATCTACCCGGGTATTACGGTGCCAAAGATTATCAAAAAACGTGAGGCAAATAAAATTTTGTCGATAATTTTCGAAAATTTGCGAATTTGATGAGCGTGCACTCGAACACTATAACAGACACAAACAAAATTAAAAGAAACATTTTTGTAGAAAATCTAGTCAGATTTCATTTTGCATATAACCACTTTTTGGTTAGGGCTAACCGTTTTCCAGATATGAGCGAGAAACCAAAGACCGGGACTTTCTTCGTGCCCTCCTGCACCCTCCGCACCTCCTGTGTTTGGGGACTTTTGGTATGTTTACCTCATAACTAGTCCAAGTACAGCCCTGAAATAAAAAATTGGGACCTCGGCACTTACCTCTAGATCCCCTTCATTGACAGGACTATAAGTCCTTAAGACAGTCGCTTATTAGTGTTACCAATTTACATATTATATTCAGTAAATAAATCAATAAATACTAAAATATATACATAGTCTGACTAGGGTGAACAAAAGTGAATTTATATAAACAGAAAGTTGAAGAAGCTAACTCTTGATGTCTGACATTTTGTGTGAAGCAATTATATGTAAATTTAGATAATTATTTACTAAATTGGCAAATGTCCAATGCAGATACATGATCAGTAGTTGATTTAAGTACGTCCGGAAACCATGCTTCTCTGATTCGGACTGCGAGTTCACTCAGACAAACTTATCTCTGTTTGTAACATACAATTTGGTGTAATCAAACCTGTAGATAACTTGTTTGTGTATTTCTATGCATTAAGCCGAGATCCGCAATAATCAGCCAAATGTTTAAGCACTAACTATGTAATGAATTTTCACTCCGAAAATGAAATGTATTTGTCAAGATATGTACTTTTTATATCACTGTGAAAATTATCATACTAATTAAAAAAAAATGTTTACCTTTTTTTTTAAAAAAGAAAATTATACAAAAAGTTTTCACTATTACTTCCACATCCTGTAGAAGTATAGTAACGACAAAAAATTTTTATTGTTCAAATTGGCTTAGAATGTCATGAAACGTCGAGATTTTAAGTTTGAGCGAAAAAAAAGTTTTTGTCTGTCGGTCTGTCCGTAACTTTTCTTGTGCGCACGTTTACTCTGAAACCGTTTAAGATATTGACTTGAAATTTGGTACACATATGTACTTTAACGAGATCTAAAACTAGATTTTCATCTTGTTCCGTCGAAGGGTAGGGGGGGGGGGGTAAATTGGGGTAAATTTGAGGTAAATACGTAAATCATGCAGGTAAGAGTCCACAAAATTGTTATTTAGTATATACAAGAAAAGCTAAGGTCTCAAAAAGATTTTTGGCATTATCCACCCCCATTAACACCTCCACCCCATTATTAAAGGGGATGAAAAGAAATGTTGATTTAGCGTGTGTACAAGAACCAGAAACCTCAAAATATTTTTTATTTCATCCACCCCCACTACCACTCCCCTATCAACAGCCCCAACCCACTATCATTTTATGGGTTTTTGGGGTAGAGGATTTTAAATATTATATTATCAAAGTTCCATAAACAATTATTTCCACATACAAATTTTTTTCGAGGTGAGTGACCTGGATAGAAAATCTACATGTGGAAGTAGCGATTCCTTGGGCAGCGGTTTTTTTATTTAATTAGTAATTATCATGCATGTGTCAATATAATGGGCAGATCCTAAGTAACATAATGGTAACAACCCCGTACGATCTCCAACAAAGATACCGTACCTAGCCAAACGAAATCCGTAGCCAACAGTGGTGTTTTGGCAAAAGGGCGCATAGACCATTTACTTAGTTTTGTGTTAAGAGGAGACAACGCCAATTACAAAGTTTCATCGGTAAAGCTAAAGCTGAAGTGGGATGAAGGGTAGGAAGTGTGGCTATTATAGGGCATCTGCACGTGACGTCTCAGCTAACCTCAAAAATATGTGTTTCTTAAGATTTAAGAGTATTACGCGGCTGTTATTAAAATTTCTGCCTGGTTCCCGTATTTTCAACCAAAATCTAGTTCAGTGTAATGTTCATACTTAAAATGATTCATCACAGAATTTTTTTACAAGTATTTTACTTTTTTTTTTTAATGACACAGCCACACAAAAAAAGTGGTCTGGCGTGCGGGCCAGATCAGTGTATCCTTATGTATTTGGACTCGCTGAAACCGAATCCGAAGTCGGAATTGTCAGATTGGCTCGTTTCTCAGTTTTTTAGACCAGTGGTGTAGCATGTCAAAATGCTATTAATCTAACTGATCCCTCAAATTCATAGAATAGGTGTAGTTTTACAGTGGACACCACTAGTACATCGAGATGTATTGCTGGTTGCTTAACTAAAAATCAGACAAAGTAGTAAAGTTTACTTAAGGCAAACATGACCACTGATAATTTCTGCTTAGGTTTTTTGTCAAAACGTGTGAATAGTTCTGTTGGATTCGACAGGCGTGTTTTATGAAGTGATAAGGTCTCCAGTGATTAGTGGCTTTCCATGTGATTTTCTCAAGGAATTTTTGTATAATCAATCACACCTCAATCTACACTACCTATACGTATCCTCAGAGTATTTCTCATGTAAGTGACAATTTTTTTCTTTTAAGTTTTGTTCTTATGGAGTTTTCTATCATTAATTTCAGTACCGCCATTCAACTACCGTTCTAGATTTCTCGAGTTTTCGTTGCCGTCCCGTAGCGTCAACCTTTCTGACGAAGGTGAGTTATTTAGTGTACAATTATTTTATAATTTGCCTTTTTGTACTGCAATTACTTAGTGCAATTTCGACTTTTAGGGTTCTAGGGAAAGTTGATAAAACTAGTATAAGTTTGGGAAGTTATTGTAAATAGCTGTATGGGATATTATAAGGAGTTCCTAAATAGATAATTAGTACTTTCCCGTTTGGTTCAATTTTGGCTGCAAGGCCCATCATATCCTATTTTACTATCAGTCTATACTGGACGACAAAAGTTAGGACCACTTCTTGCAAGACGTGACGTCATCGACTCGTCGCCATTTTGTCGTAACCACCACGAAACCATCACCAATAAAGCAACCACCACCGAAGCTTACATCACGGAACAGGACCATTGATAAGGCCAGATAATACATTTTACTATTTTATTTTACATGCCATATTTAATATATTTATTTAATATATTTTCTATATATGGTACATAATAATATTCCATCTGTACGCCGAAACATAGTACTATGCAGATGCACTGTTAATTTTGCTTATATTGATAATAACAAAATATATTAAGATTATTCCATATTACCTGGACACCAAATCAGTGTGCCTTTCTAATGTATGAGCCTTTCAGGCTAGATATATTTATTATTTATTTAAATATATATATTTTCACTTATCTATGGTGTACAATTAATTATTGCAGCAGTATTCTATTTTTTATTTAATTCAGTTAACACCGATATAAAACAGTTTTGCTTTCCGTGACTTAGGTAAAACAACACTCTGTCTTTCACAAGTTAGGTGGCGCCCTTCTTCCGTTCTTAGAAAATCACCAATCACTTCTTACCCACGACTGCTCTACATGACGAAAAGCTGCCGTCATCAAGTGAGGGAAAAATTAACTACCTCTAAATTTATTAGGCAAATTTAGTTAATAACTAGTATAAATGGGACCCTGCAGTGTATTCTTACCAAATACATAAGGATGTACTGGTATGACCTGCCGTACAGACCATTTTTGGGGGAACATTTTTGGGGTTAGATGAAAAACGAGCCAATCTGACAGTTCTGACTACGAATTCGGTTTTAGCGGGTCCAAATACATAAAGATTCATTTTTTGTTTTTTGTTTTGGGGGTGTCGTCAGGGGTTAAAACCGAGCGAATCTGACAATTCTGACTTCGGATTCTCTTTCAGAGGGTCGAAATACATAAGGATACACTGGTATGGTCCGCCGGACAGACCATTCTTTGGGGCGGTGTTTTTTTGGGGGTGGAAAACGAGCCAGTCTGACAATTCCGACTTCGAATTCCGTTTCAGAGAGTCCAAATACATAAGAGTACACTAGTCTGGTCCGCAGGCCAGACCACTTTTTTTTGTGTGGCTGTGTCATTCAACAAAGTAAAATACTTGTAAAAAATAATTTCTGCGATGAATGATTTTAAATATCATGGAAATTTAATGTGTAAAAATGTGTAAGAATGTGTAAAATTTGGTTGTAGCACACCTTATGTCCTCTAAATTCTGGTGCATAAAACCTAAAGTCGCAAAATTGGTCAGTTCGCCATTTTGCCAAAACACCAATGACATACTAATAAAGCCACACAAAAATTCTTTTTTTCTCATTTGGGAATCAGACTTTCCCTATAGTATTTTGATCCGCTGAATCCAAATCTGCCATCAGATTTCAGCCAGTACGTCTCAGTTTTGCAGAAAATGCAGAAAACCGTGAAAATAAGCGCTTACAAGCTCATGATCTGTTTCTAATAAAAAAAAATATATATAAACTATCAACCCCAAATCTCCATAACCCAGAACCCCTAAACCTCAAATAGGCCAAAGGCCTGTCTATGGCACAACGAGCTCCAAACCATGGACCACACTCCCACAACCCTGAATTAATTATACTAATCCACTCATCCTTGTCTTCACAGACCGAGGCATTTCCAGTGCCACCTTACCTAAAATAACTGGGTGTATCTTCCTTACATTAACAAGTCAGGTAATTTTCAGCTTGCCTTCGCTTCGTGGGTCATGTTCCTTTCATCTTACTTGGTTTATCAAATTTGACCTTTTGCCTCAATTAACCCATACAAACCTACCTTCTTTGGATTTGCTAGATTGATATAAAATATAGAGATAGGCCAGTCGGATAGATGAAAAAAGGATGATTTTACGAAATGTCGTTTACCCGCAAATTTTGTTTTTAAAGTGTAGTTTGGTATGTCCAGAAACATATGCCAACTATCCGCACGCGTTACAGGTGGTGCAACAAACTTTAAAATTCAAAAATCGTCAATTTTTTGCCATTTTTCGCTTTATTTGCAATACAACTCGTAAATGAAGCATTGTTTGAAAATATATCAAGAGATAGAAAAATTGAGAAAATTGATTTTGAACATTTTATTATTCTTGACTTTTTCCAAGAAAATTCTTCGTCTAAGAGCTACAGACGAAAGAACAATGCTACTTTTCTATTTTTTTGTTTTTTTTTAAGTGAATATAATAAATATTAATACGAAATATATCATCAGTATAATGTAAATTATGTTTAAGTATCCAATTTACAGTTGAAATAAAACATATTTACAGAACTATACAATTTACATGTTAAACAGAAAAAAAATATATAAAACTTTTCAAGTATTGAGGTATTAAAATTATGGAAAAATAAATAAACAAATATATTTTCACAGAAACACTATTTATTTTATGCATAAGTACAGTGAAGATGCGTTTCATATATAACTTAATAGAATAGAATAGAATAGAATAAGTTTATTTAACAAATTGTTCTACTACAATGTAGTTGTTAAAAACTGAAACATTATGATAAATAAACTAAGCCCTCACATTAAGTGTTTTACTAAGATTTTATGTTTTTAATTTCAGTGGGTAAAACATTATATGCTTTCGGAGCAAGGAAGTTATGGCTTCTCTGGCCGATGATTTTTGACATTCTTTTACAAAAAACATCATTTTTATATCTGGTTTGGTGTTTGTGATTTACCAAGTTCTTTTCTTCAGAGTATGTTTTTACTACTAAGGAGTGAAAGTATAATTGGCGTATGTCCATTATTCTGGCATCTTTGTATAATATATCTGATGGTTAAATTATTGAATTTTTGTATTTTATCTTATATTTTTTTTCTGAATTTTTTCTGGGCTACTAAGGTTAGTTTCTAACAACCCTTCCCACCCTATTATGCCATATCGCAATTGAGATTCAATTAAAGCAAGATAAGTTATTCTAATTGTTCAATATTTACTATATCTCGAAGATTATTAAAGAGGTAAAGCGTACTTCTTAATTTACTAACCAATTTATTTATATGAATATCCAACTTGAAATGAGAAACTATATAAATGCCAAGTTATTTCACAGGAGTGTTAGATAATATCGATATTGATTGATTTTCTTCCAATAGTATATTCAGTTCATTGTAATTTGGTAATGTAACAGGAAAAGGGAATAAAGTTTTAATAAAATTTATCGTCAAAAGTTTAGAGTTAAACCAGTCAGTGAGTTGATTTAATATATAATTTAACGTAATTTAGCCCTTTTTGTTGAAGGCGAAGCAATAATACATTAAATTTGTCTATTTTCTTCTTCATCTTCAACAGTATCATAACAACAATATTGAATCATTATATTCTTTTTTTTTTAAGTTAAAAAATGGAAAAATAGCATTGTTCTTTCGTCTGTAGCTTTTAAACGAAGAATTTTCTGGGAAAAAGTTAAAAATAATAAAATGTTCAAAATCAATTTTCTCAACTTTTCTATCTCTTGATATATTTTCGATCAATGCTTCATTTACGAGTTATATTGCAAATAAAGCGACAAATGGCAAACAATGGACGATTTTTGAATTTTAAAGTATGTTGCCCCACCTGTCACGCGTGCGGATAGTTGGCATATGTTTCTGCACGTCACAAACTATACTTCATAAAAAAAAATTGCAGGTAAATGCCATTTCGCACAAAAAAGTTCCGACGAATCTAAGATACTGGGTCAGTAATTGCTCATCATGTATGGTGAATTAAACGTCGCGCGTCGGTATTTTTGACAACAATGATCTGACAATAAACAGGCCTTAGACCTATCTACGGTTTAGAGGATCTGGTTTATGGCGATTTGGGCTTGATAGTTTATATTTGGTTTGATTAGAGACACACCTTGGGCTTGCAGCGGTTATTTCCACGGTTTTTTTGCATTTTCTGCAAAACTGAGACATGCTGTTTCAAAATCTGATGGCAGATTTGGATTCAGCGGATCAAAATACTACAGAAAAACAAATTTTTTGTGTGGCTGAGTAATTAACAATTGAATATATTGGTGCTAAAATGCGGACAGTGAGTTTGTGATTCGTGAAAACAACAGCATTCATTTGTACATACAATGTCTGCTACATAGCTCCAACTTATTTTTTAAACATTTATGCTAAATAACTCGGGATTAAATAAAACGAAGGACCAGTCAGCCTAATGCACTGACAGAAACTGAATGCGGTACGGTACAATAGTCTGTCAGCAAAGGAACTTAGGATTTTTAATGATACAGGTTTAAGCTTGGTGTCAATCTCTTCATAAATAAATAAATGTAGATTACGAATTGACATGGTGATAAGCTGCAAATCATGTGGAAAAAAAACTTATAGCTGAAAACAAAATGGTGCCAGGGAGTTAGAGCACAGGGTACTGGAGTTGTTGTCGTAGCAACAACATGTTTTTTAGATATCAATGCTACTGGCTAGACCTCTTGACATTGACTCCTTGTCAATGGCATAGGCAGAGAGGAAGGATGAGTGGAGGGGTGGAAGTCGAAATTTACAGTATATTAAGCATTTTTTTATTAAAAAATTAATACAATATGAGCATGCTGTGGAACCTCCATATTTGAAATTTTACAGCACTTTGATTCATAGTTTTCGAATTACGGCCCCTTTAAAATTACATGTTTTAAACATTAAATAATCAATAGCTTGGAAACGATTTATTTTTAGAAAAAATATCATTCCTCCTTTTCTCTTTAAATTAACTTTTTCTACCACCTCATGTCATCGATATGCCTCAATAAAATCGATATTCTACATTGTCTTGTATTATTCCTACACAAAACCGACTCAAAGATTTAGGTTACAGTTGTTATTCCTCTATTTTAACTTCTGGTAGTAATACGTGGCCTTACCTGTATTGTGGAAATATAAAAATGTCTTAAGCCGAAGGCGAGACTTGTGTGTCTCTGTTACTTTCCCAATTGTGTTCTTCCAATATTATTTACGTTAGAATTAGGTTTAGCTATTTACCGCTATAAGACAGTGTATCTGACTGCATGGACTATGTGCCAATGCCCCAAAAATACATTGTCTGGTCGCTCCCCACTACCCGTTAATTGTAATTGTTCAGTTTTGATGTTCTATTAACTTGTTTATTTTTGCCAATTTGTACCATTTTATATTTTCTATAGTATTTTACATTTGCGAGTACTAAAACTACCTAATTGTCAAATTCTTTGAGTATTTACCTTTGACTATTACATGAGGTAATATGTTAACTAAAGGCTTCGAGACTCAATTACTTCCTCTTTCTAAGGCGGGACATTTAAAAAACGAATCGCTATTGGTTAGTGGCCTAATTTCTCCTTCCGTCCTGTTGTCCCTCCTGCCGAGTTTAGAAAAAGAAACAGGAGAACGGCCATTGTAGTACATCATTCCAGTACTGGATAACACATATTGGTTATCGAAAAATCTAACTAAAAGTTTGTGTTCAATGTTAGTGTTTTTTGTAAGAAACGTTACTTATTAGCTGCCTATAACGATTGATATAATTTGCACTTAGCATGTAAGCTATGTAGTTCTTAGTTCTACAAGGACATCCATTTGTAAGTACACTTCTAAAATCACCTGGCCGTTTACCTGTTGCATCACAGATTCGATTGGAGCTGCCTAAGAATTGACATCTTAAATATTAGTGTAGTGCTTCGTTATCAACATAATTTTCGTCACTTTTGAAGCAAAAATAAATAGTTTTAAAGTGTTCCTTCGCGAGATCTTTGTCCAATATACGGACTAGATCTGTCTATTATGTAATTAATAGTTAAATGATGGCTGATTGTTGTTAAACATGATAAATTTTGATTTACTGTTATTTTTGCTTACTTACTAAACGAGTAAAGTAAATACATGTTTATATTCTTTTGCGGTAGGCCGACCAATACTGTTCTTGTCCATTAACTTATTATGATTTTATTGTGCATGTATAAACATATTATTTATGTACTTATTTTATTGGAAAACGATATGTATTATTTCTCTCATGCCCGGGGATTGTTTTGTGCTCTACCAATATTTTCGTAATACATCTTATTATTTTGTGATTGAGTTTTATTTTAAAACTTTGAATATAATAATAACTTTGCTAAACTAACCATTTTACCTTTTAGAGCTAACTAGGCAAATAAAAGTAACGTACTATTTTCATTCTTTGTGGTAACAAGTAGTTACCGTTTTCTTAAATTGTTCTAATGAAATCAATCTTTTCGTAGAAGGAAATAGCCTGTTTAATTAAATAGCTATATATTTTAATAACATGAAACTAATTACGCCCTGGGTGTATCAAAAAAACTTTTTTTGGAAATTAAAAATTCCAAGTTGATAAAAAGTTGTCTCTATGGACCGACATACACCACAAAAAAATTTGACCCAATTGAAAAAAAATTAGGTCTCCCGCAAGAGGTCTAAAGTTCATAATTATCTTCAAAAAATTGAATTTTTCCATATTTTTTTTTGTAATGAAGGATGAAGTGAGTTATTTTTTAAGTTGAAAAATTTTAATAGGGTGTGAAATGAAAGTATAATAAAATATATTACTCTAATGAAGCGTTTAGGTCTCCTGCACTTGGCCTAAAATTGAGCAATTTTAACAAAGGAGGGAGGTCTCTAAGGCCGGTTTTCGACCTAATTTATTTCTTGAGGAAAAAATTTTTTTAATATCTACTAACAATATTTAATCTTTTTCACCTCAAACGAAACTTTCCCCCACCCTTCCTTTTTACCCCCGTCACCCCCTCCCACCTCTTCCGAAACAGCACGTACAAAATCAAAAACATCCTTTTTCAGCAACAGTCATGTTAAAATGTTTCAATGACCTGCAAAAAAATCAACTGAATGCTGATAATTTAATAGTTATCAATATTTATATAGGTATAAATAGAGGTGGTGAGCGCGGGAAAGTTTCGTTTGGGGTGGAATTGATTCTATATTGATAGTAATTAATAAAAAAATATTTTTCAGTTTTTTTTTGTTCAAAAATAAATTAGGCCTCATGGACCCTCCTTCTTTAGCTTATTTTCGTAGTCCAAGTAAGTTAGTGTCAATGGCACAGGGAACGACAAATCTAACAGAATCTAACAATAATTGTTTTTTACAGGTGACAAACATCTTTAATACAATCTGAAAGAAAATAGAATGTACTGTTAACAAAGCATAGGCGAGACGTAGGCG
Organism: Rutpela maculata; assembly: GCA_936432065.2. NCBI lineage: Eukaryota > Metazoa > Arthropoda > Insecta > Coleoptera > Cerambycidae > Rutpela > Rutpela maculata. The sequence continues at coordinate 58,153,848 of OW386289.2, read as the reverse complement.
GAAATTAGTTGCCGCACTATTTTGAAACTCCACGAGCAAAGTGAAAAAAATAAAAAATCAGAGGCTACCAGGAAACATTTGAACACCTTCAAAGAATATCTACATATGTTCAGATCCAATATTTTAAATAGTCTGTTCGATATTTTTTCTTGTAAATGTGATCTTAACAACTTCCTCTGGCCAGCTACAAAAAAGTGCCGCCAATAAAGCGTGAGTTTTGAAACGACCAACGACTATTGGAGATTGTGATAAAAAAGAAAAAAAAATAATAGTGATTAAAATATTTGCAACCAGTAATAAATGTAAGCCCCGAACAAACTGAAAATATAAAGTTAACAAGTGAAAATCATCCAACTGTAAATGAGTCTGATTCGAAAATTGAGCTCCAGCTTTGCTAGAAATACCTTTGCTGTCACATGCTTGTTAGTTCTACTTTTTCAGTTTGTTGGGAGGCTTATATTTATTACCGGCTGCACAGATTTAAATCTCGTTTAAATTTCTTTAGAGCTTTTTGTTTATTTTTTATCACAACCTCCAATAGTCATAAGTCCAAGACTACGTTGGTCGTTTAAAAAGTCACGTTCTATTGGCGGAACTTTTTTTGCAGCTGGGCAGTTGTTAAGACTTGCAAGAACAAATATCGAACAGACATTTACAATATTGGATCTAAATGTTTCCTGGTAGCCTCTGATGATTCTGTTATTTTTTTCACCCTGCTCGTGGAGTGTCAAAATTATATACAGAATGTTGTTCGTAGTACAAACATTAACAGAAGCCTTCTTCCATAACTTTTCAAGCCTTGAAACCACTCGCATAACTATTACCTTTTTGCTAGCCTCTTGCGGGAGGCATAATTTTTTTTCAATTTGGCCAAATTCTTTTGTGGTGTATGTGGGTTCATATAGACAACTTTTTATCAACTTGAAATTTTGAATTTCCAAAAAAAGTTTTTTTCGATACTCCCTGTACATTCACATTTTTATATAAAAAAAAAAACCTTGTGACAGGAACTGAAATTTCAAATATAATGTTAATGACCGCTGATAAATCAGAAGGGGTGATATAATTAAAATTTTATTGAACGGGAATATCAGAACCAGCACAAGGTTTAACTGCCAAAGCGTTTTATTTTTTAATCTAGACTCATTGCAAACAACAACCCGTGTGATGTATAAAGCAATTTGCATATAGGCTGGCTTTATTTCATTAGTAATTTGTGTGGATCGTTAGGGCAAATAAAATACTCACCCGGTCCTTGCGAAATTAGCGATGTAAATTATGAACGATTCCGCCAGCGCCAGCTCGGAGCGTGTATAGTTTTTGGGAAAATGATTGAAGCCGTCGACGAGAGGTGCACCAAATATGTAAGGTAGCTCTTCTCCGTGGACTGTTCCCATTCTCTGTAAAAAACATGAACTCTTTTTAATTCCGGAAATAATAATATAATTCACTTATTGTTATAATAAAGGGTGTAATTCCCAACAAGCAAAATTTAACTGTCATACAACTATTTTGTTTTATTGCAATTTTATGAATGTAATAAAATAGCAACAAAACAAAATTGTTGTAGAAATGACAATTATAAAACAAATTGATTTATTGGGTTAGTTTCATGTCACTAAAAAAAACTGGTAATGCGGACCAACTAGACAAACAAAAAACTTATATAATTTTTTCCTCTGGGGGCACTTTGAAAAAACTGACCTAGATCAAAAATTTGAATGTTAAGAAACATTTGAGAACCACTGCTTCTCTGGGGTAATGGACGTATAGTTCCGAATCATAGAAGTTCCTTACTTACTTTTAAAGTCATTAAAAACTGTAAACATTACCGACTTGTGTCCTCGCCGCGGGGCGATCTCAAACAAAGAAGGGCGGCACTTTGATGGGACCGCATTAGCATGTTTTATGGTCAATGGCGCCGACATACGCGACGATAATAAGGCCTAATCCAGTATTCCAGCAGTTACTAAAAATTTTCAAAATTTTTGTTTATTTTTTTTTACAAAACTACGGGCTTTAGACCCCATGTTATGTAAGGTATTTTTGTTTGTCTAGTCGTTCCCCACCACGATTTTTTTTAATGACATGAAACTAATTACACCCTGTATTATGCAGATGCTAAAATATGTAATGATTCGAATTCAACTAATTACTCAACCGAATGAATATGGTATAAAAGGTATTGTCAGTAACCTGTTCAGTAGTTATCTTCAAAACAGAGAACAGGGTGTAAAAATTGGAGAAAATAGAACTAAATTAAAAAAGATAAAATATGGCATACAACAAAGACCCTTCTTAGGACCAGTTCTTTTTAATATGTATATATTAATGAATTACTTCATATTCCAACTGATAGAAAAATTGTAACCTACGCCGATGACACTGTTCTCTTGGTTGAAGATGACTCTTGGAAAAATGTAAACAACAAAGCGGTGGTAGAATTTTCTAATCTACAACAATAGCTAGCCGAACACCTTTTAACAGTTAATCTGGATAAAACTAAATTTATTTGCTTCAGCATCGATGGTAAAAATATACCAAAGATACATATACTGCATTTATATACATATACTTGTTTAAATAAACAAAAATATAACTGTAAATATAATATGAAGTTATCGCAAACAAAAACTACTAAATATTTTGGAGTGATGATAGATCATAACTTAACGTGGACGGATCATATCCAACAATTAAATAATAAAATGTATAAGCTAGTTTTGGAAATTCCGCCATCTAAAAATAATATGGGGAAGTGCATATGTAGCAGCTCACTTACTTTATTATGGTACATCACTACCATAGCATATTCAACAAACTTATAATCCTTAAATATATCACAAAAATATACGAAAAAAATAATTTTAGGAAAAAATAAACAATACTCTCCTGAACTGATATTTAAACAATTCAATGAATTTAATCTACAACTCTTATATACTAAGTCTGTCTTTATATTTACCCATAAGCACAAAAATATAACAACGGCCCTAAATTTTATAATTTTTTACCAACTCATTTTAAATTATATAACAATATAAATTTATTCTCTCGTAAAGTATCTGAACATTTAAAAAATAATAAATTTGGCTTTGTGAGATTATTAGCAGGTGGTTAAAGAAGGAAATTAACTATCTTACATAATATAAAACTTTTTTCTTTCGCATCTTATTCACACGCTATTATATTTATAGATAGATATGTATAAGTCTATACATTTGTATTCGTGTATATGTATATATGTATAAATAAATATATAATAATATTTAACAATACCATCATTGGTACACACACAGGCTAGATATATAGTCTAGGTGTACCCTAAAGAGAGGAATAATAACATATTCATATGAGTTAGGTACAAATTTATATCGTTTTAATTTTTAAGTGATTATACAATATATATGATATGTGTAATTATTATTGTTTGTGAACAAAAATGCAATAATAATAACGTAATAACGTAATTATTATTTAGATTCTTCTAATTTATGTACAAATAGATTATGGTTTAGCATTTATCAAATAGTACCAGTCATTAGAGAAGTTGTTGAAGATATGAATGAAATTTGTTTTGTGCATGATGGTTGTCCAATTGATTTATAATCTAAAAAAAATTAGATTTAATCTAAAAACATCAATGAAATTCCCAAAAAATTATCTAAAGCATTTTCCACTTAACCAACTTGATAATCTTTTATTAACAGATCCTCAATTTGGGATATCCTGTATAGAGGCGAAACTGTTATATATAAAAAGACAGTTTCTTTTAGTATTTTACCACATTCAATCGCTATATACATGGTTACAACTAGATAATATAAGATGTTAGAGAGAGGCCATATTTATTTATTTATTTATTTATTTATTTATTTATTTTACATACCACTATCCAACGGAATTATATCCCAGTTACAGAATAGGGAGCAACACAACAACAATATGGTGTTAAAAACTGGATACAAATTAAAACAAAAAAATGCATAGTAAAAATACAATAACATGACATAAAAGAAGAAACATGTCTAAAAAATAAGTAAGGTGAATAACAAAATAAATATAAAACAAAATTAAGAGAATTACGATAAAAAGGTGTTTTTTATATGTACATTGCTAGAATTATATATATTAATACTGTCTTGCACTGTGGAATAATTACGGTACATCACAAACAAAAGAGAGTAATGCAATATATTAATATTAGCCGTCTTTTTATAAAAAGTTTCGCAGCGACGCTTTGCATATATGGGTATATGGAAATTGATTTTACTTAATATTTCGTTTGCATTATGAACAAAATTTACCATATTATACAGGAATATTACAGAATGCATGTTACGACGAACCAATAAGGATTTATAGTTGTATGTTTCAAGTAACAAATCATGGGGGTAACCAATAGGAGGATACACTTTATTCTCTTTATATGATAAGAACTTTAAAAATTTTCTTTGCACTCTTTCAAATGCCTCGATATATTTTATGTAATTTGGACACCAAATGATAGAATTATATTCCAGTCGGGATCTGACATGAGTTGTACAACAATTTAATTGTAGATACATCGCAAAACTCGCGGAAATTACGCAAACAAATCCTAAACTTCTATTGGCAGCTGAAGGTACTTGATCAATGTGATAATTAAAAGTTAATTTTGATTAAAAAAAATATCCCTAAGTCCTTGATATATTCTGATCTGTTAAACAATACATCGTCAATGTTACATGGAAAAATTAAAATGTCTTTTTTATAAGAACATGTTAGAACATTACATTTGTTAACATTAAGTGGTAACTTATTTTCTTTACACCATAAATCAAGCCTGTCAAGGTTTTCCTGTAGGGTGACGCAATCCTGAGTACCGCTTATTCTTATATATATATTCATATCATCTGTGTACAGCAGATGAGGAATGTTAAAAAAACATTACTAATAAAAATGTTAAAGAGTAACTGTCCCAGGACCGATCCCTGAGGAACACCGGAATGAACTTCAAATTTGCTCGAGATAAAGCCTCTGTGACATACGTATTGCAGTCGATTCGACAAATATGATTTAAAAGGACTTAACGCATTATGTGACAGACCGAATTTGTCTAGTTCACGAAGCAATATATTGTGACTGAGTTTATGGAAGGCTTTGGAGAAATCAGTATAAACTACGTCTACCTGGCCATGATCATCCAAAGCCTCCGATATATAATGTGTTATGTATATTGAATTCGTTGTTGTCGAGCTACCCCTCATAAATCCGTGCTGGTTTATAGTAATACAGTTTTTTACATGACTGTATAGAATATCGTGAGTGTAAAATTCAAGTACTTTGACGAAATTACAGATTATTGCTATAGGACGATAGTTCTCTATATCATCCAGATTTCCTTTTTTGAAGACAGGACATATACGTGATATTTTCCAAATTTCGGGTATTGTATTTGAAGATATAACTAGTTTAAAAATTATTTTTAAATGTTCAACTACTAGAGGAGCACAATCACGAATTAGAAAAGCTGGAATATTATCCGGAACCATAGTAATGTTTGACTTCAGTCTTTTAATGCATTTCAAAATATTATCCATGTGAGAGCTAATGTTTAGAACACCGTTTATAATTTCATTCTATAATATCTCATTAGGAATATCGACGCTATCGACATCTGGCGTATATGCGGCTTTGACGAATTTTGCAAAGCCCTCTGCAACTATATGCATTTTAATTAAGGAAAACAAACAAACGTTACGATATTTTTCGTGTATATTTTTTTCTTAATAGATCTCTTAATAAAACTCATCTAACTTAAAAAATTAGGATAACCTATGTTACTGGTTGGTAGTAAACATAAATACGGAAAAATATATTTTATATTCCTAAGATCTTAAAGAATCGGTAGTTCTGAAATACTGTAAACAACAAAGAGTAATTCGTCTTTGCTCTTTCGTCCATTATTGGGAAGATATCAACCATTTCATTGGAATTAGTTCCTCAAGATTAAGTGTTCTTAAGGATTACGCGCAAGAAATAACAGTATTAGACAACAGATATATAGACTTTTTAAGCCATTCTTAACGATAAATTGTAGTGAATTATGTGGGCGAATGGCTATCGAGATTTTATTACTGTTCTGAGTTTTATTATTTTTTAAAAACCGCACCTAATTTTTACGCATAGTTATGAAAATAATAAATTGTTATTAAGTGCAAATGTGTACGGTTGACGGAAAAAATTTGTTTAAGCGGAAAAGCAGAAACACCCAATCAGGGGAGGTAGGTGGACAGACATAAAACAACACAAAATAATAATAATAATAATAACTACCTCTTCTTTATGGACGACCTGAAGTTATTTGCTAAGAATGAAGCTCAATTATAGCAAGAGCTGGACATCGTCAAATCTTTCAGTGATAACATCAAGTTGGAATATGGCTTAGACAAGTGTGCTACAGTGGTCCTCCCTAAATATGTGAAAAGTCAAAGATTTATATTACCAAATTGAAACACCCTGTACCCCGGTAGTATATTTATCTCTCTCTTTTGTTGAGAAAGAAAAATATACAAATTTGGCCGTTTACGTGATCGTCTAAATTAATTAGTTAGGACCCAAATTACGTTGTGCGTGGTATTATTTTAATTAACAAAGATTAAAATTTTATACCCAAACTATTCAGTTCCCCAGGTTCTCTAATATAAAGTTTGATAATACCGGCCTACTTTAATTTACTACGATACTTGCTTGTTCGGGATGGTTTGCTAGTGACACCCTGTATTTTGAATTGAACGAAAATTGACCCAGATATTTATTTACCCCTCCCCTTTTATACCTGTCAGTGCTAAATTGGTTTACTTCGAACATAAAGTCAAGGAGCTAGGTTGACTTATGTTGTTATTTCATTTAAGCTATTTCCAGGAATTTGTAAAGAAATAAAAAAAAAATCATAGACCATTTTAATACATGTATTCGAACAATTGTTCGTATAGGAAATTTATGTTTGGATGTGACAATTGTCGGGTCATCCAAAATTCAATATAAATCTACAAAGTCATTGGCTCACCTTGTCGCGCATTATCTCAGCTGCATAAGGCAATAGTGCATTAAAACGGATAGGCCTAAATTTCATAAACAACCAAATAACAAATTAAAATAACATTAACCTAACAGCTCTAGGTACCACAAAACCATAATTTTGTAAACCCCATATAAAATCCCCGAGTGCCCACACCAGGATATAAAATACAATGAACTATCAATAAATTCGTGACGGGATGATGCTAAACCGTAAAATTAAACTAATGAATAAACGCTCATTCTGATACGCAATTTTACCTGTTCCTACGACGAGGCTTAAATCCCACATCTCGGTTCCCTCGGCGCCGTCGTTCGTCATTATTTTTGTGTCCAGGTCCGCAAACCGACACTTCATTTAGCTCCCCTGACGTCGCGGTCACTAGCGTTGTAATAACCGTCGTCCGTCTTCTTCGTGGTTGACTAAAACCGTGGACGAATTATTTCTTATGACTTGTACTGTTTTTCCTCAATTATTGGTGCTAGGCGGTTGCCTCGAAGTTCGTGCCTTTGCAGTTTACTTGCAAGCGAGTCTACAAAGCCACGAGGGAAGTACTTCTTGAATTCGCGCTCTAGGTACTTGTGCTGGCAGCGGTGCACTTTTCCAGGAGTTTACTTGCAAGCGAGTCTCCGCAGAAAAGGACCTCTCTCTAAGAAGTTGACTCAAACCGTGGCGAATTGTTTCTTCTTACTTGTATTTGTTTTTCCTTAATTATGTGCGCTGGGCAGTTGTCGTGAAGTTCGTGCCTTTGCAGTTTACTTGCAAAGCGAGTCTCCAAAGGACACGAGAGAAGTATTCCTTGAATTTATGCTCTAGGTACTTATACTGGGAGCGGTGCACTTTTCCACGAGTTTACTTGCAAAGCGAGTCTCCAAGAGAAAGTGCCATGAGGTTCGTGTGAGCTCTGTATTTATGTTCCCTACCCCGTGACGTAGTTTCTACGTATACGTATTTAAAATTATTTTCTCACCGCGGAGTCACGTAGGCTTGTTTCTAACGGTTAAAGCGCATCCCCGTTTGTATACAATTTCTCGTCGTTTCCTGCATTAAGTTTCGTTATCTAAATTTTATAACGTAAACGAACATCGTTTTGAAATTCTTTCGTTGACTAAATGTAAACAACGCGTTCTGAAGATGTGAGAAAGTTTATGTGAAGCGAAAACTAGGTACAGTTTGTTAAAAATTCATATTGCGTTTTTATTGAAATTAAAATAAAATAAAAATATATTGACAATATACTGGAAATCGAAAAAAATGAATATACTACGGGGTGGTCCATTCCAAATGATCAATCTGCAACACAAAATATGGATCTGGGCGAAACATACAAGTACCTAGGCGTTGAGAAGTGTACTGGAATCGATAACGACGAGATGAAAAGAAGGGAATACTACCATTGCACAGTGGCACGAGACATACTTTTTTCGTTCAGAATTATCTAGAACCGATTGGGATAACTTTTTTAAAAATACTCGTTATTTAATTTCCAAAAAACGTAAGAGTATGCTAACCAAAATTATTGAGCTTAGCCAAAATAGCCATTTTTTATTTGAATCGTAAAAAAACTTACGAAAAAACTTTTTTTTTATCCAACTTACATAAATCTTGTTACTTGAGGGTTTTTGAGGTCGCTGATTACGAATCTGAATATCCAAATTGTCATAAACCAACCTGCAAGATGGCAGAATCAATGGCAGCTATAAAATGCTAAAAAATTATGAAAAATTAAATATTGCTGTTAAAGTTTATGCCGAAAAGTTTTGAATATTTCTGATAAGTATGATTTTTAAATTCAATTAAAGAAACAATTCCTTGCATTGGTCACGTGATATAACAATGAAGGCTATTTTTTAAATGGAAAACCCTGTATGATTTTACTAGTATTTTAGATCTTTTTTCTCTGATTTCAAATATATAAGGGTTGATATATCGGACATTAAAATTTTGATATATTATAAGAATATAGATAAAATCCTGAGAAAAACAATATTTTCTAACTAGTTTATGGTTATAATTCACTCTGTCCTTTAAATACTCCCGCAAAAATTCCTTCAAAGGTCTTAAATCAGGGCTGTTTGGTGGCCAAGGAATTGGTCTACCGGATTTTTTTATTATTTTATTATTTTTTTTTATATCTTGTGTATTTGAAATTAGGGAAAAATATCTAAAAGAATATGAAAAGACATAAAGAGTTTTCCATTTTAAAAATAACCTTCATTGTTATATCACGTGACCTAAGCAAGCAATTGTTTTTTTAATTGCATTTAGAAAAAATATATATACAATCCCACAACTTTTATATGAAACAGAAATAAAGGGGGCTCAATATATAAGGGTTATTCCCTGTACAATGACACGTTTTCCATTTCAGCCTTTAAGGTTCAGCCCCCACAGATTATATTAGTAATTGTAAACTTTTGGGTGCTATCGGTAAGATGAACTCAATTCAAGAAAAACTCTACTTTTTTGGAAAGAATAAAAGCGTGAAACGCTGTCTTTTTTTAAGGCCGCCATGTAACCAAATATTAAAAATAAATAAAAAAAAAAACTTTTTAAAAGACGATGTTTTTTTTTAACCGAATTGCACTAATATTAGAAAATAATTTTTAACTTTTTAAATAGAAAACCATTGGGCGCTTATAAAATATTACTTCGCCCAATAATTTTGATTTACATATACATTTCATGAGCGCCCAATGGTTTTCTATATACAAAGTTAAAAATTATTTTCTACCTTTTAGTGCAATTTGGTTTTAAAATAGAACCATCATTTTTTGAAAAGCTTTTTAAAATTTATTCTACTCGTCAAACAATTTCATTTGATACCCATGTCGAGGGGCACCCATGTCAAGAAAAAGGTAAGCCGCCATCTTGGGACGTCCGCCATATTGGATTTAGAACGATATTAGATATACTACATGGTATTGTCATCAGAACCAAAACGGCGTGCCAAATTTCAGCTGGATTGGATAACGGGGTCAAATTTCAGTGACTAAATTTGACCCATAATACATACATAATACAGATTTCCGAATATAATTAAACCATTGAAAAATGGTATTCACAATGAAGTGTGTAAAATCTTAGGAAGTGCCATCTGAAAACCGAAAGTTGAGGGCAGTTTTTTAAAGGTCGTATGAATCAAAATGGTTTCGAGGGTGTAATCAGAATGACTCTTTTAGTTAATTTATTTGTCTTCTCAAATAACGTAAATATGACTTGTTAACGAAATTCTGTACCACCCTGTATAGTAGTTATAAAAAAATCCTTCTTCTGAAACTTGGTTTCAGAAATTACATCAACCTTTTAAAGAATTATGCCCTGTATTATTGTATATAAAAGGGATAAAAAAGAGATCGATATTGTTGATAAGACTTTCAAGAAGCACTTAAGAAAGAAAGCCATAAAAATAAACCGAAAAGTATACTTACCAATGTGCTAAAGCACATGATTATATTCGGGAAAATTTTTTATACGAACTCATCGCAAAGAAAATGGTTTATTCTTACTTTACGCTAGCTCTTCTATTTGTAGTTACTCATATGTGTTAAATAGTTAAATAGATCACTTTCCAATCATATTGAATATTTTCCAGGGAAATTATATTGATAATGAAAAGGATCTAAACGTTAATAAATCCCACAAGAGTATTGATTACTTAAAAGTACAGCGACTACTTGATATTAACAATTGAATGGACATAGTAAATTGTAATGACCGTAATTTAGCTACAAATATTTATAGAAAAAGTCCGGGAAGTAATTCAATCCTCAATAAAGTTAACCAAACTCAAAAAACAAAAAAATTAAACGGTAGTTAATAAATTTAAAAAAGGGACAAAATGATATATTTTTTTAATAGAAATTACAGTACAGAAAAAGAAAATGAATACAAGTTATATAGGAATAGCTTAATCAAAATAAAACATAACACAAAAAATTGTTATTAAAAAAATAAAATCTCTGAAAATTACAAAAATACCAAAAAAATTTATCATATTATTTCCGAAGCAACAAATGAGACTGTAAGTAAACACAATAAATATCTCAGTACCTTCGATGGTGATGGAGCATTGCTCGACTCAGATAGGGAAAAAGCAAACTACTGCAAATGATTGTATTGCAAATATTGATAGAGAAATATCAAATACCATTTAAAAGCCACGTAACATTATAAACATGCCCTTTATATCTACCTCCTCCATGTTTCTAAAACCAGTATATGTACAAGAAATTATCGAAGATATTAGTAAATTAAAGAATAATAGTGCACCCGGAATCGATGGCATTACAGTGAAAATAATGAATCAGTTTCATTCCTACTTACTAAAACCATATAATATTATAAATTTAATATTTTACTTTAAAATATCAGTTTTTACACCTATACCTAAATCGGACAATAAACATTTAGTTAATAATTATAGACCAATTAGTCTAATAAATAACATAGGGAAAATATTTGAGAAGTCTCTTAAGGAATGCCTTCTAAACGTTCTCGTTGACAATAATATTCTTTCTTGGTTTCACAAGAGGTCTAAGTACTAACGATGCAGTGTACGAACTAGTAAAAGAAGTAACTGGTCACTTAAATGTAGATAATAAATGTATTGCTGTGTTCTTAGATGTTGCCAAGACATTTGACACACTTTATTGAACGTATATAAAAACTGTCTTAATAATAGATTACAACTTGTTAAAATCAGAGAAACTTTAAGTGATCCTAAAGCTACCATAATGCGTGCTCCGCAAGGAACAGTAGGACCTATTTTATATAATATATACAAACTCGTTAACTAATCTTAACATAAATGGTAAAATTATTTCATATGCTGATGACATGATACTTATTCTTTATGATACCTCATGAACCAAAGTCAGAAAAACATTGAAAGAATGAGTAAGTATAGTGAAAGATTGGCTACATTGCTTTTTCTGTAACGTCCGCGAATCGATTAGATTATAAGACCATTAAAATTAACAATCTAAATAATGAGATGAAAGAGACAAGTGCTTCTAAATATCTTGGTGTTTTTATTGACAAAAATTTAAAATGGGATGTGCAATTGTGCATGCTCTTTATCTAAAAATGAGACGCTAAATTCATAAATTTTACCTTCTAAAGAGTTTCTTAACAAAAAATTGCTGATTACTATTTATAAATCATTAACCGAATCACTACTTCGATATGAAAAAATTGTATGGGATGGTTTTTACGATAATGATCTTCACCAACTAAATATAGTACAAAATTCTTTACTAAAAATAATTTTTAAAAAAGACCATTACTATCCCACTTCAGTGTCATATTCGGAAGAAATATGTAATATCCGCACGTTTTATACAGGGTGTCCAGTTAGTGTTCCTTCGGAAAATTGTACAAAAACGGCTAACTTTAAAAAAAAACTTTCTTAACAATACTCTTATTGTTTTATCTCTACTACAACGTAAAATTATTTTTAATTATACAAGGTGTCACAAAAACGTGTTACCCAAAAAAGTATAATGCTTTTAAATGGAACACCCTGTATTTTTTGGCGCCACATAAGCCTCCATATAATTTCCCACATTTTAATAACATACACTTTAATTTTATTTCAAACGATTTTTGAGATATGATTATTTCAAATAATTTTTGCGTAAATTAAGGCGCTCTTTATTTTTGCATTAAAATCTAGTATGGTTTTGGTCTTTTGTTTCATATTTTTTCAATTTTTTTTTTAAATGGAATGCCTATAATTTCTTTACATGGATGAATAACGCGTACAATTTCTCACTTTTAAATAATTATGAACGGTATTTGAGAAATAACTTTTTTCACGATATTGAAACTAGTCTAACAATTGCTCAAAATGTCCACCATTTTTATTCACGCAACACTGAAATCTCTTGGTAAATGAACGCCTTACATTGTATAATATATCAACATTTATACGATTGAAACACTGACGAATCATTTCCATCATATCTTCTCGAGTCAAAAACTTTACTTTTGTCTTGTAATATATCAAATGTTAATATAGCTAATGTTCCGGATTTATAATGTTTTTATAAATGATACATATTGGAAGTCTTCAAAGTGATTTATTTTAACATAAATAGCCATACAGTCCATAATCGAGGTATCACAAGGTCTCGTACATTTGTACAACCCCAAACATTGTTGGTTCTACTTTATAAATAGCTGACTTTCCAAATCCCCGAAGGAAAGAATCCATTGAAGTCAGGTCGGGTGACCTAGGTGGCCATGTAATAGGTCCTAATATAATTTAATTAAATAATTAGATATAATTTAACAATTTATTAAAATATCAAACGTCCTCTTCCTAACCACCTTTCAGGAAACTCATTACTAATGGCTTGACGAACGTTTCTACTAAATGTGGTGGTGCACCATCAAGTTGTAACCACATATTATTTGTAATATAATCAGGAATATTTGTGGAATACGTTTCCACAAATGCATAAAATCCAAGGAGACTGCTCCATTCACATTTCTTTCAAAAAAGTTATTGCCAATAACATAATCACGTACAATTTCTCCACAAACATTTAAACTTCAGTTGTACTGGTATTAATTTTTCTAAGCAACATGAGGGTTTTCTCTGTTATAATAATGGAAATTGTGCCTATTCACAAATCCATTGCTATGAAACGTTGATTCATCCATGAACAACCCAAATTTGAAAAATTCTTCATGGCAAAAATTTAATCTACGATTTAAATCCACATCCAAAAGCGCTTGATGCAGCTGTACTCGATAGAGGTGAAACTTATTTTTATGAAGACCTAAACACTAGATTTACTGACCTCTAAATCCCTACTTAACCCTCGAACACTTGCCGTAGGATTTTCGATTACCGTTAACTTCGTCAGCTCATTTTATTCACTTAATACATGTTGCCTTCTCGCCTTCTTTTCATATGCAACACTTCCAGTACGCTTAAAACGTACTTTCAAATTTTCTAGAGACCTCACATCAACACCTTCTATCGGGATATTTTTTATGATACACTCTTGATGCCAATACACAATTTCCATCACATTCACCAATAACATACACCATAGGTATCAAATCTTGTTGACAATAATTATAATTCATATTGTTAAATATTACTTAACAACCTAATCACGAAAATCTTAAACAACTTGGAGAAATGTCATAAAGTGAAAAACAAACGCAAAACAAAAGACCAAAGCCATAGTAAATTTTAATGCTAAAATAAAGAGCACCCCATTTATGCAAAAATTATTGGAAACAATCATATCTCAAAAACCGTCTGAACTAAAAATAAAGTGTGTGTTATTAAAATATGGGGAATTGTATGCTTTATTCGTCTATATGAAAAAATTATAGGCATTCCATTTAAAAAAAAATTGAGAAAGATAATAATTAAATGTCAAGAAATGTAAACAAATATTTTGGACAAAGAGTATAATAATTATGTATTTCAAAAATGTTTTTCAGTAAATACATCATTGTCAAGTAACAGCCTACATTTTTAGAAAAAACAATTAATAAATCGCAGAGGTATGGCAGTCAAAAAAATGTTTGTAAATTGACAAAAATAACAGGAAAAAATCCTAACCTGCCAACGGTGCATCCGATTGGCGAAATATTTTAGGGTGTAATACACGACCCTTGAAGCTTAACTGAAAAATACAGGGTGCTCCATTTAGAAAATACATAATTTTTGTATAACTTGTTTTTATGACACCTTGTATAACTGAAAATAATTTTACGTTGTAGTAGAGAAGAAACATTGATAGTTTTGTTAAGAAATCTTTTTTATAAAGTTAACCGTTCTTGTACAATCTTCCGAGGGAGCACTAACTGGACACCCTGTGTAATTGAAATATGCAGATATCTTCATAAAAATAATATCAAGCAGAAAATAATACATAATTACAACACAAGAGCGAAAACAGATCAATATATCTAAATAAATAAAAATAATTTTAAGAAATTTCCACTTCGATAAAGTGTCTCAGAATTATTTAATGATAATTAATAATTAATTATTTATTATTTAAAATAGGTAATTTTAAGGGGGCTGTAATTCGAAAACCAAAAATCAATATGTGTAGTTTTTCAACAAAAAAATGCCTAATATGACTTTTCGAAAAATCAACCCTCTTTTTCTTAATAAAAATGCACGCCAATGACTGACATAAGTCTTGTTTTACTCAAGAAGGATATAGTAAAGGTCTTTGATACCGATCCAAAGGTTGAAATTGGATGACCAATAACTGAGCTACGAAGGTTGTGTCCACTTGAGATGAGTCACACTGTATATGAGAATTGGGTTGTTGCACTAAGTTAAAATTTGAGGAGAATCTATGTTAAACAATAACAATTATTCATAAAAAATCATTAGAAACATGTAGAAGTTGAAAAGAAAGTCTTATAATATTATAATATTAATTACAAAAATACATGCATTTAAAACGGAGATGACATAATAACGGCAGTCTGTAGAGAAGTTAGTTATAAAACGACGAGAAACGGGTACTAATTTAGAAACTCGCTGATAGCGACGGAGAAAAAAGACAATCACGACAGTTTAATCTGACATTATATTTAACGTCAAATTCAACTGACGTTCATAGGTTACTATTAGGTATAGTTTAACAGCATCTAGTTATGGATAAATATAAGTACAGATAGTGTTTTCTGCCGTACTGTGTAAATAATACCACCAATTCACCAGAAAAACTGTTGTGTTCCAATAATAAACGCTGAACGTAATAATGAATGATTCAAAGCCACCAGAGAAGGACCAAGTCTTCTTATTGTGGACACAATTTCAATGTCAAATAAAGTAACAAATTACAATGTATTCTAAGCGTTTTATTTGTGGTAAGTTGTATCTTAATGTAGGAATTTGATTTTTAATATGGGTTTATGTTGTAGGAAAAACGGCCGCATTACAACACTTGTGTGGCGTTCTAGCTGTTACAAATTTAAATTACCCGCCAAACTGGTGGATAAAACAGGGTGTATTACTGTATTCTTAACGGCTTTAGATTAGAATGTTATTCATGCTTTGACTTCCTAAAAGGAGGGAAATGGCTTTAATCTGCTTTTATGTATTTTATCTAGTTTATGTTGGAAGAAAATGCAGTTGTTTTTGTTAGCTATTGATTATTTATGAAGCTTCCTAGACGCCCCATAATACTAAGGATGATCAATAAATTAAGAAAGGAAATTTAAAAACTCGCCGTTAAAAAACTAATGAAACAAACTGTGAAAGTCGTCTAAAGTCGGTGAACACAATCAGTCGGAAATGGCTACGAATGCGTTGGATTGTAGTTATAAATGCCCTTTGAATTATGTGTGTTATAAATACATCATTGCTTATTGCTTGGATAGATAGTAGCATAAAGTACTTACCAATTTATTATTTTTTGTTATAATACAGACCTTTCTTGATATCTTCGTAAGTCTCATTCTGACTCTTCTTAGAAGTGAGTATCAATGGATAATAAATAATTTCTTTAGTAGATAAACTTATTTTGTTGTTTTCAGTTAGATACGCATGTATATAGTTAATAGGAAATAAAACAATGAAAAGTATACCTAGTTAACAAATTCATCTAAATTAAATAATAAAATACATATTAGACATATTATGTAATATTAATAAGATAAGATAAAGGAAGTTCTTGCAGAAATTACAATAGTTTGTACTGTCTATAGCAGCTGTAACGTAAGTACCTTGCAGCTTTTGCACTTCCAACCATTGCAATGTCAAAACGATCGTCTCTTTTTAAAAATTCGCTGACCATAAATATATCTACCGCAAGTAGAATGTCAGAATTAGCTTTTACAGATATACTGCCTTAGTCGTTTTGTAAAAAAATATTAACTGCAAACATCAATCACTGCTAGCTAAACGTCAAATTTACTTTTGACATATGAGGTTATTTTCTTTCTTGTCAGCAATGTAAACTTATTCGTCTTCATCTGTTCTGCTTATAAGTTCACATCTAACTGCCGTTATGATGTCACTACCGTTTTCGCGGCACATTCAAATAGTCGAAGTTTAACCATTTTTTAAAATATGTTGCGATAAGAATTTTTCTTCCAAATTAAATATATAACTAAATTAAGTCCTCCACTACCATATTTCACCATTTTTGAAAATTCGTCAACAATTACTGATTGCAATTATATTTTATTCTTCTATCAATAAACAATGAACAGTAAACAGTTCTATGTAATTTTATGTCTCATGAGTTCATTTAGACACGTACAGACTACAATTTCCTCCCGCAATAAAAATATCCCGGTTATTGGACAACATTGAATGAGCAATAAGAGCAAATTACAATAAAGCCACATGGAGTAAACAGATTGTGACATTAGTGGTAGCATCACGTATACAGGCATATGTGTGAGCAGCACAGCAGCAAAATTAATAGACTTTATCTTAGATTTACTGTAGAGCTCAAGGGTGGTTAATGCATATTGCAGCATTCGAGAAAGCAATTCTCTGACATAAACAAACATAAAGTGGATCTGTTTGTTACGTAGAACACAGTCGATCTTGCAGTCTAGTGGCAGCCTGTCTGATATCTACACTATCATAAAAATAAGTGTTGAAGTAGATCGCTATAACGCTTCAGAGAGACATTCGAACAAATTACTGCGAATGAATTTTCCTTGCAGGTGATTCTAAACTATTTTTATTCGCTGTTCTATCAAGTTCGCATAAAGCGAAGCACTGTTTCGGTATACCTAACTGCTTTTCTCGCCAACTTTTAATATTGCTAACGTTCAGAATGATATTACTGAGTACGGGATGATATGATTGCTCGATGCAGAAAATGTACATTTTAAAAGGCAAATAAGATCTGATGTTCAAAATGAGAAATTTTACTTTATGGAATTTAGTAAGTAGAAGGCGTATTATTATTATTACACTGGTGTACTGTGGCACTGGAAAGATAGGGGATATCTAATTTATTGAGACCTTGAAATCTCGAGGAGAACAAAACTAATGAAGATTTCAGTGGATTATAAATTTCTTAACTAGTCGAAATATATCTGGAAAATTGACGTTTGACAGTTAGTAATAGCTTAAGTAATAAAACTTCCATTGAGCAATATCTTTGAGACTATCACTAAAACAAAAGACATGGCTCAGCAAACAGTCACCATACTTACCGCTAAATCCATATACCGGGTGTAAATGAATAGTGGGCCACCCCTGTAACTTCCTTGTTTTTAAAGATATCGGGATGAAATTTTGTATGGTGAAATTAGGTAAGATGTCCAACTTTCTGAGATCTATCCGCCATATTTATCACTTCCGGTTTCACCGGAAATGGCCCCAATAGTCTTTTCTAAATGGACCACCCTGTATATTTTTACATTTCTGAAATAAAGATCATATTTTGGATACATTTATACTATTTTGAACAATTTATACAGTGTTGCACGAAAAATAATTCAAATTTTACTTGTCAGTCTAGATAGCTGCGAATATGTTACAATTATTTTTGTTCCAATGTAATTCATATAAAAAATACGAAAACGTCAATATGTCCAATAATACATCATACAGGGTGCTGTAAACTCATTAAAATCACATTTTTCAAAATATGTTTTAAATATTATGATATAGGCCACCCGGATATTCAGAAAGCTCTATTTAGTAGGGGTTAAACGGTATCAAAAGTTCTGTAATGTGTAATCGTTACTGGCAGGAATGACAATTTTTGTTAAGAAATATATGATTTATATCTAACTTCAATTAAATTTTGATCAACCCTGTATATAATATTCTATGATATGCAACAAGAATGAGCCAGAGGCCCATTCTGTCTCCTGCGGAGGGTGGCATATCATAAAATATTAACACAAATATACAGGGTTGATCAAAATTTAATTGAAGTTAGATATTGTCACGACCACCAAATTAAGACGGCCACAATAAGGGCAACTTGGCCTGCGAGAGGTTTTTCTGTTAGAAAATTATTAAACACAATTAAATAGTCAATGACATTTATTAATCAAATAATGGTTGCAGCCAAACAACAAAGTCACAAAATATGAATTAAATAACAAATAAAGTTTTCTTACCACAAGCACATGTCAGGAGAAGATGGGTCCCCAGAATGGACTGCCACTGTCCACTCATTCTGGACTATTTATATGTTTGAGAAATGTTTAATCAGCATATTCCCTTCATACGTAGTAGAGAGTTCCGAAGCTTATGGCCTGATGTTATTAATTAGTAATTGTAATCCGACACTCTATATCCTTTGTTACATTTTAAATGCTTTACTACTGTATGTTTTATAGATTGAAAAATAATAAATGGCAATGAATTTAATTTATTTATTATAGATTTAAATTTGGAAATCCTTTAATTAGGTTTTCTATTTTTGTATTTATGTATAGGGAATATGCTAATAAAATAATTTGCCAAATTTGCATAGAAAAATAGTTATTTATTTTTTGACATGTGACAATATAAATCATAAATTTCTTAAGAAAATTGTCATTCCTGCCGGTAACGATTACACATTACGGAACTTTTGGCACCGTTTAAACCCTACGAAATAGAGCTTTCTGAATATCTGAGTGGCCCATATCATAATATTTAAAACAAATGAGTCATTGTGAAAAATGTGATTTTAATGAGTTTACAGCAACCTGTATGATGTATTATTGAACATATTGACGTTTTCGTATTTTTATATGAATTACATTGGAACAAAAATAATTTTAACATATTCTCAGCCGTCTAGATTGACAACTAAAATTCGAATTATTTTTCGTGTAACACTGTATAAATTGTCGAAAATAGTATAAATGTATCCAAAATGTGATCTATATTTTAAAAATGTAAAAACATGGTCCATTTAGAAAAGACTACTGAGACCATTTCCGGTGAAACCGGAAGTGATAAATATGGCGGATAAGTCTCAAAAAGTTGTAAATCTTACCTAATTTCACCATACAAAATTTCATCCCGATAACTTTAAAAACAAGGAAGTTACAGGGGTGGCCCACTATTCGTTTACACTCGGTATATGTAACTTGTTAATCAGTCACTCATGATCAACAAAATCAAATACCTTGCTTAAGTCCATAATTATTCCGAAGCATTTTTTGTTATTGTTCATGTTATCATATAGATTATCAAGGAAGTGAAGGGTAGCCGATTGTGTAGATCTACCCACTCGGAAGCCATGCTGTGTGTCACAGAAAATTGGAAATAAATTTAACCGTTCTATTAAAAACCACCATCCAAAATCTTCGAAATTGTTGACAATAATGATATCGGTCTGTAATTGTCAACACTTGTGTTTTACCCCTTTGGAATGACCCTTGCTATTATCTACGCCACTTGAATTGCAGGATTTTAGCCCTATAATAATATTAAACATTTCAATTTCAGTCAATGGTACAAGAAATATAGTTGGAAAATTTTTATTTAATTGGGTATTATTGTTACCTTCCATTTATCAATTAAAATGTTTGGATTATCAACGAAAAATGATATTGAATTTGACAGCTCTTGTTTCAGTGTCATATATTAAGTCATTATTAATTTGAAAACTCTCGATGGTGTTTTGCGTAATTTTGTTATTATTTATATCATTATTTATGATTGACCAAGCAGCCTTTGACTTGCTTAGGGATCTGTGATATATCTGGTCATTATATAATGTAGCGCTCACTTTAACCTGAACACTACGTGGGTATAAACTTATGGTATGGAAGAAATGCTATGGTAGGTTTAATTGTTCATACGTTGGGCCAAATTCATGTTTTATTGGGTAGTTGGCCTTCTGGGTTGAACAGTGGATAATAATGCATATTAGACTTGTCAGAAGGCAGCAGCAGTTTGACCAGACATTTGCTTTTTGTCGTTGGTCAACGCCGCCCGCAACCTGTTTGCCTTGCCATAAGTAAACTTGTAATATTTCAACCTGGGATAAATTGGTTGATGAACAATTAACTTGACGAATTGGTAGTACTGGGTACTGGGCAAACTTTTGAGTTTAGGTCAGGGTTAGTTTATGGGTTATGTACAGTAATATATTTTTTTGTCGTGACATTAAGAACGTATATCTTGTATGAGTAAGTAAATCTGCTTAGATGGTGAGGGTAATAGGGTAACTCTCAGTAAATTATGTTCTATGAAATTCAAGTTTTTATAACGCTTTGAGATTTTTACTAAACAGTTAAGAACAGATAACGCAACTTAGAGTGCCCTTTTTTCGCACAAACTATATAACTAGTGAAATAACAGATTCAATCTACTAGGTATGAAGTATTAACCTTAGAGTTAAAATTAGAAGTTGGAGGATTTGGCACTTTTTATGGAACCTTTCCTTGAGCTTTAAAATTGCTCTTGTCATGCACTTGTCATAAACTACACCATAGATATGGTAGCAGCACTGTCACACGGCTCAATAATTTATTAATCGTCCGGGAAGCAACTGATGTATAATTCACTGAGTTTAAGGGTGGCATCTCCTGTTATCGACATGGTTTCATGAAGACTAGCGACATGAGTGGAATGAACTGAAATGGCTTTGGTTTCCCGGATGTGGTGAGAGTATTACCTCAGTGATTTACTCGAATACCGACATTCAAATTTCATTCATGTTTTTATAATCAATTTGGGCTTTCAACCAAACCGTATTCTTGTCAAATTGTTCTAGCCTTCAGCTGTTATTTCGAAGGCATAGTTCATAGTCAACAAATTATATTGAATACCTTCAGCAGAAGTACCATCTCACATGTACAATATGTAAATATTAATGAAGAAAATAGCTGTTTTCTGAGTTTTACTTCTATACTTGTTCGTATACTATATTCTGTTACCAGTTAGTTCTAGCCATAATTGTGATAATAATTTTAACTACAAAACTATTTATTTGTTTGTCTATTTACATTATACATATTTTTACATTTGCTGAATAATTTATTTGATTGTGACAGTGAATTTATGGATTCCTATGTATTTGTGAGAACACTGAATAGCTACGGTCAGTACAACGAGTAGTGACAAGTACAACATAGGTATCTTGTATAGTTTGGCTATTGGCGCCCTGAGAAATTTTTTTTGCTTTTATTGATAATAATTTAGAACCACAACCCAGCCTCCATTTTAATACATGAGAACCGGGTATAGCCCGCTCAAACCTATTTTAGGAGCAGGAGTTGACAGAGCAGTAATTTTTTAGCAGCTTTAAAAACTTTGTGATAAATTTTTTTGTGTGGTTATTGAAGTTCTTGCCTTCCTCTATTACTTTCATACATAATTTTATGCAGAAATTTTAATTTGTTTGAAGATAATTTCATAACTTGCGTTAACCATACCCTTTGTTCTTTCTTTTTTCATATAAAACAAGTGGAAAACTAACATCAATATAATAAAGGAAGCTTCTCAAAAAATATTTAAACCATCATAATGTTGCTTTATTATAAATATGGAAACATTTTCAGTTGCAATTTAGTTATAATCTGCAGAAGATGCTAACATGGTTATTGAAACGCGTATCAAGTGTAGTTTTTAAGAATTTCAGTGTTTGTATAAGTACCTCAGACGCAGCGTTACATCCTGCCCGCCAGTATAACTTCAAATAAAAACCAACATACAGCATTTTATTTATTAAATGTATATGTTTGTATGTTGTGTGTGTATTTGTTTTAATTTGGGATTCCAAACCTGTTAACACGTTGACTGTCATCTCGGTCTATATGACCGAGGTTTTTATTGTCTATGAGGCCAACTCGGTCCATAAGACCGAGTACTTATATTTGCCCTGTGGGCCGACTCGGTCTATAAGACCGAGTCATGTTTTTGGATATCTGGATCTTCTGGATCTTTTCGAGATCTCGGAATCTCCCAGCGACTCGATCCAGCACACTTCTATCGTTATAAATAGACCGAACTGGCGTAGTAAAGGACCGAGACTTTTTTGACGTTTTTTTTTTGGCATTTTTTTTTCAAAATATTGTGTGTCAATTCATAGTGTATTAGCCGATGATATTCATGGGGGGGGGATATTTTATTTGGTTAAACCGTTGTTTCCGGTTGGCGCCTTATGAGAAATTTATCTTAACCCGTAAAGAAGTCAACGTGTTAAAACATACCACCCCGGGTACTTTACAGAGTATTATTTACTGTAACATTTACTTATGAACTGGTTTGAGGATACTTAATTGTTAATTAATTCAAAATTCATGACCAAATGTAGAATTAGTTGAGAATTAAAGTATCTAGGTAAAAAGTGAGGAACAACACCCATTTGACATGCCACTTTTGACACAAACAATGTTTGATACATCCTAAGAGAGCTCTTATTAAGGATAGATAGCCCATATATCAAATCTCAGAGCTCTGACTCAAACAATTGAGATATTAAATAAAAACTGCTTTTTGAGAGTCAAAGAGGCGTAGCTCTGTTAGGAAGCATTTCTTCCAATATTTTGTGTTGGAAATCTGTTCCGAAATTTTCGTTCATTACGTGCTAGATACCTTGTACGAGCAGCAACTTACACAAGTAAAATTTAAACTATTGAAGTGAGTTTCAGTAGATTATTATCGTCAACATTATATCCTCCCTTTATGAATGTTACACTGTGTTATTAACATCCTTAATTTCGCATAATTTAACACAATCGCTTTATGGTAAACCATGAATATATTTTAGCTCTTAATTAACAATTTAAATTATAATTCTAACTACTACACTTCGTTTGTTTTAACTCTTTCCGGGAGATTTGTATGAACTTTATTTACAACTATATTTACTATTGAACATTATTTAATTATAAAACTGATTTTTTTAAATATAATAATTTATAATGGCATTTATTTGATAGCTTGTGATATCGTAAAGAATGTTGTTATCTCTGTTGTTATCGATAAATATGAAATAAAGAAATTACATTTCCCAGTATGAAACAAAAACTTGCGGGAAGCCCGTTGAGATATTGTTTTGAGAAATAATAATAATTTTATCCTTTTAGCATAGTGAAAAATGTCGAAAAATTAACATTACGATGAAGTGAAATTTCCTTCTTGATGCCGTCTTAAAGGAAAACATGGAAGCAGTAGAAAAAGTTATTCTAGCAAAATCCAAGATCCTTGTAAGAAATAATATGTTATATTGCGGGTGGAATAAAAATAAATAATGCAAGGAAAATCTATAAAAGTATGATTTTGCCGTAGGTATCCGAGTAGTTGAAAAAAGTGAACTCTGTCATTATGGTCATATTATTAGTATCTTAAGATGTTGTTGGTAAAGAAATATGTTGACCCTGTATCTACAAATAACCACATGTATGGTAAATCTGCTAAATCCACAATTATGGTAAAGTAGCTGAAAGTATAATAGATGCTTTAGAGAACAAAAGATTTGCTGGAAATATTTTCTGTAACTTGTCAAAGATCTTCAACTGTGTTCAATACGATATTTCCACTTCTAAAATTTACAGATATGGTCTTCAACCTACAGCACTTAATCTTTTAAAATCGTACATAAGTGAAAGAAATCAAATAACTGTATAAAACAAAATAACATCATTATCGGCAAAAGTAAGATTTGGAAATCCACAAGGTTTCGTACTAGGACCACTTTTATTCATAATTTACGTAAATGATTTGCATTTGCTGATGATACGGTGGTGGCAAAATTTTAATGAACTACAACAGGATATACAGCGCTCACAATTGTTTTCCTGATTAAGGTCAGAAAATGTTTCAAATAAATTGTAGAAATAAGAAGCAAATAATGCAATCAATAAGTTTGTAACGTGGTTTGAGCCTGCCCTCTATGAGGTCAGGAAATTAAGCGCACGGCACTGACCAGTGCGGTAGGGAAAAGAAAAGGAGGCAGTCAAGAGATAGATAGTTGAACGCGTGTTCCTCTGTCGAGGGAGCCAAATGTTAGTTTGTTAATAATTAATATAAAACAATATACGTGGTATATTATACGCCTATCGGCGGAGTCTATAATTACAGTACAAGTGTATTTGTTGAGATTGTGTGGAGAGTACCTATTCGTTATAGAAAGCGTTCGACATGTAATCAAAGGCCATACTCCTGTTTGTAATAAACGTGTTTGAGTGAAATTTCGGGTCTTTCTTTGTTTTCCCTTATAAATAAAGTGGTGCCCAACACTCAAGGCTAGCGTTACTGCCAATATAAGAAGCCCGACCATCTCGCTGCAGCAGCCGAGCCACCCACATGGTGCATGGGTGTAAAGCACCACGAGTTTTTGTAACCTTTCCCGGTTATAAGTTTGAATACTTTCACAGAGTGCCGATGAAAATAGCAAAGTTCTAAATGATGATGAATAGATAGGACACAGTTTTAGAAGTGCTTCTGCAACCTTACTCTCAAATACTGACTCTGATTTGACTATTGAAAAGACACAGCAGATGGTGCTCCAGTTTAGTCACAGAGGCTTACATTGAGGATTCACTTGCATATAAGACAAATATTTCGAAAGATATATTCGGAGGATGAAATCGAAAAGAAGAATGTGGAGTGTGGAGTGTGGACTGCTACGTACACTTTTATTGCTGATTATTATATTCTTATTTTATTAACCAATCAAAACGTACATTTTCAAAAAAATCGACCAATAAGATTTTATTAAAATGAGAAAAACGGCTATCGATCAGTGAAAAAAATCGAAAAAAATGTATGTTACTTTTCTCGTGGTAGCCATGCGTCAAACTAAAAAAGTCATTGAAATTATTAAAATTTGTAATTTCGCGTTTTTATCTTGATTTTTGTACACAAAATGAATGAGAAAAAGCGATTTGGTGAGTTTCACATGAAAACATTAACGAAGCTCAACGAAAGTGTCCAAGTTAAAACGAGAAACACTAAACATTCTATATGGAAACAATATAAAGCTTTTTGCAAAGAGCATTATTCCCTCGAAATGGATACGGCTACTGATGAACTTTCAAATTTGACTAACTGGGGTTATATCATGATAAAAAACATTAGAAAAAGTTTTTATTTTTTATTATAATTTGTTATTTTTTTAAACTTTAAATAAATAGTTTTGTTGTTTTACTAATTAGATAATATTTTTTAATCATCTATTAATCTTCTGTAATACCCACGAGGTTGATTTTCTACTTGGATACATTTTTTTTGAGTGACTCAAACTTGTTATCCATGAAATTTTTTTTCGAATTAAGGGACATAGGAAAAATCACTCCACTTCATTTCGCGATTTTTCCATGCCCTTAATTCTCGAATAATTTTCATGGGAAACAGGTTCTTGTCCAAAAAAAATTACCCGGTAAAAAATCGACCTCTTGTGTATTAATACCCGAGAAAACGTTTGAAATAATTATTGCATGGTGATGGCGCGGGCAAGAGCTCAAGAGTATCTATTTTTTCGACTGAAAGCGTATTTATTGCATTAGAAGAAGTTTAGCTACTTTTCAGGGATCAACTGTAACAATAAAAAGTTAGGTAATATTTTCATGTTATAGTTTTAAGAATACCTAATAATAAATTGGTATATGTATTGGTATTTCTAATAGAAAGAGAATTGTTGAGCTTTTCTAAAACCATTTTCCATATTCTGAGGTAGTGGAGTCATATGCCAGAAAATTTCGATGGCTCAAGAAAAATCCCGGAATATTTTTTTTATATTTTTTTAGCTATCAGAGAGAGTTTATAGCTAAAATATTCTTACCCAGCGTCGACCCAAGGAATTATTTATTATTATTATTAATCAATTGTGACTTTTGGTGTTTCCCGTTCAGATTTTTAAAAGTATCCCCTCCTCTATAAGTCGGATTGAGACAAAAAAGACAGATTTTTCATAATAAATGTCTCTATAGAACTGAGTAGGTTATAATTTAACCTAATCTTAAAAAAAAATCTCGAAAAAAATGCAAATATAAACCGCCAATTGTGATTTTTCATTTCATCAGAGACACTTTGATTTCAATGCGCTGTATTTTAACAAAATTAAGGAAATATATTTCTAATGATCATAAATACGTGTCAAATTTAATTTTGATATATTACAAACATTTTAAAATCCATTAAGATCATTTAAATGTACGTTAGAAGTACCAATTTAAAAAAGTATTTATATTATAACATAACACCATGAAACGCAAACTTTGTCGTTTCTTTAGAGACACTCTTTAGAGTCGTTTCTTTAGAGATTTGAATGAGTTGTGTCTTAACAAAATTAAGGAAATATACTTCTAATGATCATAAGTACGTGTCAAATTTAATTTTGATGTCTTGCAAACATTTTAAAATCAATTAAAGTCATTTAAATGTACATCAAAAGTACACAATTTAAAAAAGTTATTATATTATAACATAACACCATCAAACGTAAACTTTGTCGTTTCTTTAGAGACACTTTGGTTTGAATTAATTGTATCTTAACAAAATTAAGGAAATATACTTCTAATGATCATAAGTACGTGTCAAATTTAATTTTGATGTCTTACAAACATTTTAAAATCAATTAAGGTCATTTAAATGTACATCAAAAGTACACAATTTAAAAAAGTTATTATATTATAACATAACACCATGAAACGTAAACTTTGTCGTTTCTTTAGAGACGCTTTGGTTTGAATGAATTGTAACTTAACAAAATTAAGGAAATATACTTCTAATGATCATAAGTGTTAAATTTAGTTTTGATATATTACAAACATTTTAAAATCAATTAAGATCATTTAAATGTACGTTAAAAGTACACAATTTAAAAAAGTTATTATATTATAAATTAACACCATGAAACGTAAACTTTGTCGCTGAAAAAGAAAACTAGGTAAAGCACTTTATATAAAAACAAATTTTTTTTTTTAGTTTATAGATTTTTATAGTCTTAAAGTACATAAAGAATCCTATAATTTGAAAAAAAATGTTGCTCTACTATTCTTTATTCAAAAATAATTGACAAATGAATATCTATTCAAGTGCAATTCTGACCTTTCTTGTAATATTTCAAAACCAAATTTGGTAGAGCATTAAAAATATATTTTCCCAAATTTTCGTTAAAATATGGCGCATTCAAACCAAAATATTTCAGAAAAAATGACAATTACCAATGTAGCGGCTTTTTTAAATTATTTTTTAAGTTAGGAAATGCATCTAACCTACGCAGTTGTATAGAAACATTTATTAAGAGCAATTTGATTTCTTTGTCACGATCCAACTTATAGAAGCCGAGATATTTAAAATAAATTAAACATGAAAAAATTTTAATTTATAAAAAAAAATCGAAATAAATAGTGCTTGCGCTCAACCCCGAATGAAAAAAATTAGCTATACTCTCCCTGATGGCTAAAATGTATTTAAAAAAATTCATGTCATGAAAATTTTTCGGTATGACTCCAATAAAAGTGATTTAAAATTTTTTAATTCACTACAAAATAAACAGCTACTTCTGGTTGTTATTATGGAGCTAATAATAGCAATTTAAAATGTCAAAGTTAAACAAAATAACATATTTGTCATATATCAATGATTTCATATATTTATCATATATTGTTCTTTTTTTAATTTCGAATGGTAATAAATAAAATAATGTATTCACCTCGTGGCCAAACGGTACTTTTTATTTGCTGGCTTATAATGCATGCACGAATAAAACAGTGCAGTGTAGCAATCATTTCAAATTTTGTATGAAACAACTCGTTTTATACAAATACATGAAAAGTTAGTCAACGAGGATGTCTTTTCTTTTTTATGATTTGATTCCAGCTAGCAGAAATCCGCGCTGAAATGCCAATTACTGTTGGACGTCCATTTGGCACACAACAAAGCGAGCTGATAAGCTGACTGGATTTGGCAACGTGCAGTGCATACGCTTTGAGAAAATATTTTAACTTAGAGACATGATAGTAAAAATTATAACTTTTAAAATATGTATAGAATATAGGAGATATACAGTAGCTCAATGCAATGTTTTGTGAAAAGAATTCGTATTTCGAATCAAATCAAATCAATTCATTGGTGGCAGTAACAATTAACATGGTTTCACACAACAAAATACATATTTACAATTTGTTGCTGTATTATAAAGTAATATATAAAAAATCGAACAGAAAGCGGCTGGAACCTCCCCACTGGGAGGATCTTTCAAGCCGAAAAGAGCACTAAAAAATATGAACGATCTCTTTTAATTATATTTTTTTATTTATTTTTAAAAACCATATAATTTTTTGTGGACAGCTTCTCTGCCAGCTGTGGCCGGTGAAGTGTTCATAGTGGACCGTTTCAATTTGAGCTGATAAATATTATTTTTATCTTCTGGCCTCCACCGATTTTTCATCAAATCGATCGGGAAAGGTTGTTATTTGGTCACTAATGTTAGATGTCAAACTGACAGATGCCAAAAGATTTCAGGAGAAAAAGATTTTTTGACAGCTGTTAAATTTTTTGTCGCTAAATCTGTCAAACTGAGAGCTGCCAAAAATTCTGGTTCTAAACTTTTCTGGGGATTTTATTTTTTGACAGTTGTCGAAAATTTTATTGTGGGGAGGTTAAAATGCATAGTAAATGCACACATTTTAAGATCACTGCATTACACATACATGATGATACTATTAGTATTATGACACATAGGAATAGTAAATGACGATAAACATAATACTGAATTTCTATTAAAAGTAATCGGTGTCAACATTAAAATTTAAAAACTCTCTTATACTGTAAAATTCATTTCTTATTAATTAAATATTACTTGTTTATATTTCATCTGTGTGAAATTTTTCACCCAGCTAGGAAGTTTATTAAAAAATTTAGGATCGTAATGATTGAATTAATGAATGAATGAAATGAAGTTTATTTATCTCAAGGGTATTACATGTCACAGGTACATTTATAAAGGTACAGATAAGTTGTCTAGTTGAATTTTACGTACTTATATCTACTCTATATTTAATATTACATATTAACCTCCCCACAATAAAATTGTGGGTGGTTACTAAAATTGATCCAAAATCGAAAATTGAGATAACATCAAATCTTTACGTTTTGAGATTCCAGGAATCCAAAAAAGTGGTTTTTGAAGAATGTCTGTGTGTGTGTTTGGGTTTGTATGTATGTATGTTAGCGCGATAGCGGCGATACTAAACGGATTTGGATAAAACTTTGCATGAGGGTTTCTTTAGTGCTCCAGAAAATCTGAAAAGGTTTTGGTTGAGATTGGATTACGTTTAGTGCCGTTTCGGCACAAGTTGTTTATTTTATGATTACTTACAATTTGTAATCGAACCATTGAAAAGCAGTGAAAATTCCGATTTCAACGATATATCACACTTGCACCCTTTCGATTTGGTTTCCGTGAAAAAAATTAAATAACTGGGCCCAAAGTAAGTTTTTTGCCCAAAACTATTAAAAGTGACAGTGACATTAAAACTCTGAGAAACTCGAATCCAGTTCCGGCAATCACAACCTAAAAAACATTAACATAACCTAAAAACCAAACCAAGTGCAATTCGCGAAAATCAAACAAATGAGCCCAGTAGGGATTTACCTTCGATACAAAGGAATTCATGGGTTCATTTGTTTGATTTTCGCGAATACCGACCTAAACATTTTCGACAATAGTCAAAAAAATTCCTCAGTAAAGTTTAGAACCAGAATTTTTGACAGCTGTCAGTTTGACAGATTTAGAACCAACAAAGTTTAGCGACAAAAAAATTGACAGCTGTCGGTTTGACATATGTCAAAAAATCTTTTTCTCCTGAAACCTTTTGGCATCTGTCAGTTTGACATCTAACATTAGTGACCAAACAACAACCTTCCCCGACCGATTTAGTGAAAAATCGGTCGAGGCCAGAAGATAAAAAGAATATTTATCAGCTCAAATTAAAACTGTCCACTATGAACACTTCACCGACCACAGCTGGCAGAGAAGCTGTCCACAAAGAATTAAAATAAATAAATAAATATAATTAAATGAGATCCCTCATATTTTTTAGTGCTCTTTTCGGCTTCAAAGATCCACCGGGTGGGGAGGTTCCAGCAGTTTTCCGTAGTTGCCGATTTTTTTTATATCTTCTTAGCAATATAGTCCACATGATGAGACTAGTTTGAATTTAGATGTAGGTATATACTCAAAAGTTTCACTTATTCTGGATTTTAAAAATTTTCAATGCGTCTGTGACTAAATTTTTGCAAGTGTAGTTGGCAGTTGCAATGTGGATTGAGTAGGCTAATACATATATAGATGAAATTTGTTATAATAATATAAAATTTGTAATGACGTTTTTTAAATATTGGTAAATAATTATATAACTGTATAAAGAATAATTTCTCATAGACTGATTCATAAGAACAGGTTATGGGCCAAGAGCAGAGTCATTAAGTAACACACACATACTTAATAAGAACTTATTTAAAACATAATTGATTGAATTAATACACTTTATAAGAATGGATAATGCAAAATATAATATAACCAAATTGAATGGAACCAATTATCAATTGTGGAAGTATTAGGTAGAATTGCTGTTATTAAGTAACGATTTTTGGGAAGTTATTCACAAAGATGTACCATCCACTATAAGTGGTTTCTGGAAGAATAAAGATGGTAAAGCTAGAGCAACCATTGGTTTATTAATTGAAGATAATCAGGTTGCTCATATAAGAGAAACCAAAACTGCAAGAGAAGCTTGGTTAAAATTAAAATCAAATCACGAGTCTACAGTATCAAATAAAGTATTTTTATTGAAAAGATTACGTAGAGCAAGATTGGCAGATAACGGTGATATGGAACAGCATTTAAGTGCAATATTGGAAGTTAATCAACAACTATTTGGTTTGGAAGAGCAATTAGCTGAAAATTTAGTAGTGGCATTTTTGTTATGTAGTTTGCCAGAATGTTATGATACCTTAGTAACTGCTTTAGAAAGCAGATCAGAAGTTGATCTTACTCTTGAATTAGTCCAAGATATAAACGACGAAAAGAAAATGGTTTAATCCAAGAGCTGACAATGGAGGAATAGCAATGAAAATAGCAATAAAAAATGTCAAATATCAAATAGAAGTAAAACATGCTATTCTTATCACGAGAGTGGTCACATAAAGAACAATTGTTATCATTATATAGATAAACTGAAAGGTAATCGAGTTAATGCAGTAATAGCCCAGGAATTTTAGTTTTTGACCCGGAATTAATTAATTATTGTAAAGCTGAAAATTTACATTTAGTTTTGGTCCAAGAATGTGTCTATACTCTGCTGATGAGAACTAACGACTTCGAAAGAACTTGTACAACTTTTCTAGAGTTGAAATAGAATGTAAGATTCAATAATTGTTGTGAATGACTAAATTTCAATAAACGAAATATTTTCATTACATTTTTTGCTTAAAATCCTAACATGTAATACAATAAACATAACATAAACATAAACCTCGTCGATATTAGCTAGAAGAGTAGTTGTTTTGATTGGCTCCCCAATGATAGATGTTTTAAAGTGTTTTCCTAAGTAGTATATTAGCGTGACCAGACTAAGGTACAAATATACAGAAAGTAGATAATTTCATATTAAATAAAAAAATTTGAATGACTGAATTTAAATAAATGATTGAAGTATTTTCAATATAATTTTTTGCTTTAAAATGCTAGGAATCCTATCATGTAATTCAATACTTTGTCAGTACTAGCTAGAAGAGTAGTTGTTTTGATTGATTCTCCAATAATGAGTGTTTTAAAGTATTTACCTAACTAGTATATTAACGTGCCCAGATTAGGGCAACAATAGACAGAAAGTAGGTAGTTTCACAATAAATAAAAAAGTGTGTAAGTTGTAATTTGCCTAATACCTAAATAATATTCTCTAATTATGATGACAGCAAATAGATAAAAAATAATCAATTGTAAAACTTACAGCTAATTAAAGATAACACAACACTTGGCAAAGCACTTAAGGCTATTACACAATGAAAAAAAATAAGAAATAAGAAATAAAAAAATAAGAAATAATAAATAGAAAATAAAAATATTACAGATCTCAACACACAATACAAATAATATACACCAATCATATAATAGTTTAATAATGTAGGTTTCCGCCCATACATATTGTATGTCATTGTGAAGTCGCTTTGTAATTGGTCGGCAACAAGAAATAGGAACAGAAAATCCAACTCGTTGGAAACTTTTTTCTTATTTTGGTGTTGCCTGTTTCTTATTTGTCATTGTGCCTTGGAATTGGATATGCCAGTTTTATAAATGTGTTTAGATTCCATTGACGATAAGAAAATCAATATTATTGTGAAAGAAATAAATTTTTTCATCTATGTTAATGTCGATAATAGTTAACGCTGAGTGGGATCATTACGACTGTCCTTATTAATGCGTTCGTTGCTTGTCGGATTTCATTATTTCTTAATTCTTAATAAATATTTCTTATTTTTTATTTCTTATCTCTTATTTTTTCATTGTGTAATAGCCTTTACAAAAGGGTCTCGAGGTCTCGAGTAAAAATCTAAACAAAAAAAACCGTACGAGAACTGTCGCCCTAGTTGGTCTCCCTGCCTCCAGGAAGATATATGATAAAAAGTATCGTTTAAAACGTTGTTATTTTCAAGAATTTTTCAGCTTATAAGGAATTTACGAACAAAATGACGAAGGATAAAAAAAATTAAAAAACAGAAGCAAGAAACTAACAAATAGAAAAAGAAAGAGAGGATTAAAGATAAACTTTAGGAAAGATGATAGGATAGAGTTTTGTAGAGGTTATAGTAGGGGAAGATTAGATTAGGTATGGTAGGGGGTGTCGCAGATTGAATAATAGTGCATTATGCTGTCTGATTTGGTTTATGTTACAGATAAGCGGACTATCGCCCAATTTGGTGGTGTAAAATTTTTGGTAGATTTCCTGGACGTAGTCCCCTAGTGAGGTTATATCGTGGCAACGTACATAGAGATTTCGGAGTCTGAAGTGAGGCACATATTGTGTTCAAGAACATTAAGTTTACATATTGTCGTGGCCGATATGCTTCACCATGCCGGCGCCGCGTATGTGATAGCCGGCCTGATCACCATAGTGTACAATAGTTTTTTATTATTTCTGTCCACTGTCACTGGTCAGGAGCGGGCACAGACACCTGGACATGGACTAGACCTTGCACACTGTCAAGTGAGATTGCCTATCAACCAACCAGTCATATTATATAGCTATATCAAATCCACCTCTTAGAATCTTGTAATTTTGAATATGAAATTAGTGTTCAGTGACCTCGACATACTATAACTAAAATGTTTAAACTATTATTTAATTTTCTGTGTATTTTGAATGATGTTTTAGTTTAAGACTGCCACATACATTCACCATTTTAAATTTTTTATATGAATTACATATTCAGTGATCACAGAAATGTCCGAGTATTGGCCAACGTAATTATTAAAATAAATAAATTTTTTCTCAGTTATTGCCTTCACACAATAATTCCTTTTTATCATTGCGACATAAAAAGGATTTAGCTATAGCTAACTTACTAAAAAGCTACAAACTTTTTTAATTGAACTTTAGGGCAGCGTATCGCCTCCAGTTGTATACCTCGAAGTCTCCTGAGGACACTGGGCACTAAAGTTAAGCTGTTATTGATTTAGACCACCAAACAAAATAGTAAATAGCCAGGAAGCATTATACGACTTATGGCGAGGTAGATTTTATGTTGTAGCTAATAAAACAAAGTTTATGTCAGAAAACATTGTTACAGACTTTGAAGTTTATCAGGGGTGAAAGTTAAAGCGAAGCAATAATTCTGAACTAGTTTTACTGAAAAGGTGCGTTGCTTAGAGGAATTATAAATAGTCCAGTCTGTATATCCTGAATAACTAGTAGTAATCAAAATGAATTTAACTCCATGCCGGTTTGAGGAGTCTATTCTATCTTAAAAAAACGATTGCGTTCCTTTTTTTTGAAGTATCTCGCTTCCTGTCAAAGTAATGAAAAAAACAGCCTCGTTTCTTAGAGCTTGAATTGTTTCATAAGTTTGATCCTTTTACTTTTTTTAGTAGGATTAATATTTTGAGATTTACAGCACGGAAAAGGTAAATGTGAATGAGTTGAATAATATTTGTCTCCTTGTTGGGGTCTTTGGCAAATTTTACGTTAGAAATAAGCATTAGTAATTTGTAGAACATTAAGAAATTTGCACGATTCAGTTGAATTCGTGTACTTCAAACAAGTATTTCTGAAAACCTGCAAAATGAAAAAATCATGAAAACTTAATTCCCCGACAAGCTTTTTATAGGTTAAATCGACGCCGGACAATATATTGCTCCTCCATGCATCCAGCAGATGTAACACTACATCTTCTTTATTTAACATTGGAAACGCAAAATTCTTTATCATTTTTGATAAGCAAATGTAGACCCATATGTCCTTGCTTTGACAGGGGAACGTTTTTTCAATACTTTGTATACGGACAACAAAGCTGAAAATTCAATAAACTTTTTACGCTTCAACATCACAAAATAAACTACAGAAGGCTAATTCAACCTTCAGACTTTACCTACAACAGAGAAAACAGCACGACAACACATTTGTTGAACATATCATCAGGTGCAGATATGGCTCGTATTTGACAAAGATCGTGAGGTTGGCGTAGAACCGACCTTGGGCTCAAACCAATTATCAACACAGTCGTACTTCTCAAATTAATATTTTACAAGTTCAAGGCAAAACATGGAGTAGCTGTGGTTGCCGCTAAGCGGGCATGAAGAGTCCCATCATATGCCAAATCTGTAGAGGAGAAACTTGAGAGAATGTACTAAGCGTCTCCAACGTGCTTGAGGAAAATGAAATCGATGACAAAGGCACTGCGATGATGGCAGAAACATGTAAAGCGGATCCTGGGCATATTCAAATTCAAGAAATGGCAATCAAGGTTGGTGTCGAGGGGGAAATTAACGAGATTCAACCGGAACCATTAAAAAAATACAGAATATAATAGCTTTTTAATAAAAGAGTTGATATGGTACAGTGAGGATGGACCGTGGAATAGGCTCCTTGGAGACACCACGTAAAAAATGCGTCTTGAACTCTACCTCTACGGTTGTGTGGAAAAGAGTTTTATTGGAAAATTTTCAGTACGACGTAATATCACCAGTGTTTTGGTGGCCTAAGGCTACTCAAATAACATCTAACAGGGTAAACCAAGTGCAGAGACTGACCTGCCTGGGAATCACAGGTGCTATGAAAAACACCCCCACAGCGGCCATGGAGACCTTATTAGATCTCCCTCAAATCCACCTGGTGATCAGGGGAAGGCCAGAATAGGAGCATATAGGCCACAAAACTAAGAATTCAACTCCTTTCTGAAATAATTCGGGACTCGGTATAATTAACATTGTAGTAGATCCTCTATTAAGCATGAGGTTATACTACATGGTACCAAAAGTTACATTCAACAAGCTCTGTACTATCACCATTGGAGATAGGAAGGATTGGTTGAGAGGAGCTCCTAATACATTACGCAAAGGCTTGACCTGGTACACTGACGGGTTTAGAATGGAAACAGGAGCTGGAGCAGGAATACATGGTGGAAGGCTAAGGCGAGTATAAGTCTGTCTCTTGTACAGCACTCCACTGTATTTCAAATCGAAATTCCGGCTATACTCGAATGTGTACTTAACAACGATATGTGGCCAGCAGATGTCCATTGCTTTAGATAGTCAGGCGGCACTCGGCACTAAAGGCGCTAGCCTCTAATAAGGTGTCTTCCAGACTGATATGGGATCGCCACGAAGAGCTCAAAATTCTGGGTGACCGAAAGAGAGTCAGACTACTCTGGGTACCGAGACATACCAGTATAGACGGCAACGAAAAAGCTGGTTAACTTGCTAGACAAAGAGCAGATAATACATTATATCGCCTAGAATCCGCTGGGCATCACTAAATGTTCAGCTAGAAGTGTGATCAAGGACCGGATCAAGAATACACATAACCATCACTCGAGAGACATTCCAGGAAAACGATATGGGAAAACATTTGTTAATTGCTCATGCCTAAAGCAAACTGAAGAACTGCTTACAAAGAAAAGAATTATAACAGATTTTCTAACAGGACACTTTCCTGTTAAGAAGTACCTGTATAGTGTGTTCCACATGTAATTCAGCGATACAAAAAAGCTCGTAAAAAAGCGTAAAGGAGACCGACCGCCTTTGATTAATGTACCGCCCGCCGGTTCACGTTGACTACCGCTGGTCCATAGTTTTTTCCAACCTATCATTATTCCGGTAGAAAAAATTTCAACCAATTACATTCAGGCGGAGTGGCCTACATTGTTGTTAGGAAATATGTGACCATTTTTTTGTGATGATGATAAAAGGAGCAAAACGCTTTTATGGCCTTTTATGTAAATAGACTGAAATTGATACATGGTCGGTACCCTTTACGTTTTTTTGCGAGCTTTTTTATATTGCTGGATTATCGATGGACCAAACTATACACAATCCGAAACTTTGCTGGCGACCTTAACTGCACTATGCGGAAGAATCTGTGCAGCATATTATATACAACTCCGAGGCGTTGGACTGCAGAAGATGTAATATCTACGGGCAAACACAAACAGACCCGGAAACTATCAAAACTCGCCCATTGTCAGACCTGTATCACTAAAATGAGCACAGAAAAATTAAGACAGAGAGAGAGCACAATAAGCCCAGGAGTCTACAGTGCTCTCAGAGTACTTTACAGACAGGCCTTGGGGGGAGGGGTTATAGTCAGTAAGAGTCTGATATGTCCTATACCAGCGATGAGCAGTGTGATCAATTGGCGGGTATTTATCCGAATTGCAGGAATTTTAGCGGGTAATGGCTTTATGTGGGTAAAATTCCGGTATTTTGAGAATATTTTTAAATGTCTTTTAATATTTTTTTTGTTACTACTACTTTCATGGTATAGTCTAAAAGTCTATGGGTACAATGCGCTTATTCAGAATGTGATGATAAGGAGTTACCCAATCTCACGTGTTGGCACGTATCTTAAATTTCAAATGAATAAGTTATACCACCGGACATTTTTTTTCGAAATTGGAGAGACGTGATTCCTTTGCTGACGCTATCATACTCACTGATGTCAGTTGTCAACTCAAATTCACATATTTATTTTTATATATTTATATTTTTGTTGTTATTACATTGTTAAAGTTGCGTTATTTCTTTATTAGTTTATATCACGTATATTTTTCATGAAAACACCCATCAAATTATACATTTATATTGTTTTATTATCTTCCATTCCTTCTTACGAGTATCACTAGTAATACGGTAAAATTTTTGAGCCAGCCACAAACAACCTCTATAAGAAAACATTACAATAGATACCCGTTTTCCCATTGTGAGGGTATTTTGGTGGGTAATTTCATATATTTGGCTGGTAATGCGGGGATTTTTTTTATGATTTTGTGGGTATTTAAACCCTTGAGGATTTCCTCTCCTTGATAAAAGAAAAACACCACGAGTGACATTTCCGCACCTACATGACCACTTTTACAGTGCTGTACAAGTTTCAATGTTAATCTCACAATAATCTCGCAATAATTTTTGATGACATTGTAACAGTTACATTTTGATTCCCCTGTGTAATAAAAATTTCCAACCCATATTATTCACATTTGGTGGAATAATATTATTATATCCTCTTAGGTATGCAACCAGTAATACCTACATTAATAATAAGTATTTTGTCTAAGAGTGTAGAGCTTCGATTTACTTATTATTGTTCGTAATATGATAACTATTTCCCTAAATCATGTCAGGGGCTCAAAGAAAGGTTGTAGGAATTTTCTTGCCAAATTTAATTTTCTTTTGGTACCTGAAACGGAACAATTTGTAGGCTAAAATATATTTTGTTATTAAGGTATTATTTACAGTTAAAGCAGACAATTTAATTATCACATACAGATAGTTACTATTATTTTATTATCTTTCCTTTAAATTCAAATTTCAAACATAGTGAATTATCTTAGTAATTAATTTAAGTTGGCAAACAGAATTCTTTGCTGAAAAGTAAAAAGCTAACAAAAAAGGGTCTTTTTGTCCAAGAA
The DNA here is from genome assembly GCA_936432065.2 of Rutpela maculata. Classification (NCBI taxonomy): domain Eukaryota; kingdom Metazoa; phylum Arthropoda; class Insecta; order Coleoptera; family Cerambycidae; genus Rutpela; species Rutpela maculata. Next base: position 58,114,738 of record OW386289.2, on the reverse strand, counting down.
AGAGCAGCCATGCTGGCAATTAAAAATTGTGAAGAACATCTTCCATAATTTTAACAATTTTTAGGAAAAACGCCTAATAACAAACTAAGGCTCGTTCCGAGATAACCATTTCAAGAGGCTCGTACTTTTGTTTATTACCTCAATGAAACTTGTTGTAATCTCTTTGTTAAACGTGGTACACTGATCTGCGTAGAAACGTATATATATATATATATATATATATATATATATATATATATATATATATATATATATATATATATATATATATATATATATATATATATATATATATATTAGGTTTTGTTTGTCTGTGGTAAATTTATTTTGGAACTGCTTTGGCGGGAGTCAAGAGAATATTAGAGAAATCACCTACACATTGTTTTGTTTCGGAGCACCCTGGAGATCATCAGCCTTACGCCTGTTAATCATGGTCTCATGGTAAAACCGAGAAGTAAGCAAGTACCGTAATTTTTCTTAGATTGTCCTCAAGTATCACCAGCACATTATAAGTAATTTTGGCATTTATTTTGTTGTCCACTAGAAGTTGCAGAGAACCAGCGTACAGCATATCTACAAGTAACGATAGTGCTACGTTATCACTACAGATGCTCACGGTGTAGCGTAAAAGCAAGTTAACTAAGCAATTTATTATTCATATCTTGTTTACGAGAATAGTAGATTTGTTACCTTTCAATAATATTAATATTTAGTTTAGTCGATGGTAAATTTGTGTCTCGTCCTGATGGTATACCGCTGGATAATGATTGATTAAATCCATATGTGATTGATTAAATCCATATATAATAATTAGAAATTTCATGTGAACTCGATAAACGGCCGTTCAACGAGTATTAATATAGGGGCACTCATTTTGACTTGTCGCTAAAATAAAATTTTTATCAATTCATATATCTTTACACATCACATTATGATTAGACGTGAATAATTAAATACTTACTGTAAACATTGTACATAATCGTTGCTGGTTTAGTGTACTTAATTTACTTTGTAAAAAGCTTACATGTAATTTAAAAGCATGCATTCTATATTTATATGTGCTGTATTTGAATATTTGAGGTTATATTAATTTGCGTCTTATATCACATTGATTGTTTTCTGCTTCTGCTTACCCTTATGGACACTTGGCACACGGGGCAAGTGATAAGTAGGTCATTTGATATAATACATAACTGCCATAAGGATTAGTGGCTGACAGTTGTTGATCTCTATTGTTTGTCAGTTTAATTTTAATGTTATATTATATTTATTGTCCCAATTACTTATCCATTTCATACATATACACGAATTAGTTTTAAGCTTGTTTTATACATTCCTATATATACTTTGTCATATACTCACTAAATTTTTTTAGTAAATTTTTCACTATTATCTTGAGGTTTAATTTAGTTTTGCCTATACACCTCTGTCAATTTTAACAATTGGCTGGCGCCCAGGCTAGTTTAACCGGCGCACCTCAAAATTCTAAAATTCAGAATAAGAAAACGAATTCACACCCGCTCTTCACTTTGGGCTTTCGGGCATACTTGGGGTGTTCTTAATTTTGCCATTAGGGACACGTCACAACATTTGTAAATTTTTTAATGCTCTATAAAATGAAAATAACTTTTTTTAACTTAAGACTTGCCAAGGAGACCAAGAAGGAAAAAAATGTTCAACCCATTCATTTTCAAATTTCTCGAACTATAAATTGTAAAATATTAATGCTACGAAAAAAAGTAAAAGGATCAAAATTATAGAGAATATGTCTGTAATCTTTCACAATTTTAACGGGAAGCGAGATATTTCAAAAAAAGGAACTCGACCATTTCTTCATGATGGCGGAATTTGGTATAAACACTCAGGATAGAGCTCTTCTTAAATTAATATTTATTGGAAATATTATAGACTAGAGTGAAATGAATATTGCCTATTAGCCCAGTCGTTGAAGGTATTTACCTCCAAAAACTTGAAAACTGAATAATTTTTTTTTAATGAGTTCGCGAAAATGTATAGAATAATATTCTGAAAAGTGTACATTTCGTTCGGATGCAGAACATAAAAAAACTGAAGAAAAAATTTTTTTCATTTATTTTTTCAAAATTTAGAAATTATGTCAAGGTAGGAAAAAACCATAGATGGATAGATCATGTGTTTATGAACAAAAAATGTCCTAACAAAATTTATCGCTAAAGCCACGGTATTCCCGGAAAAAAATAGTCAAGTAACGTTATTACTCGAGCGAGATCCATGCGTGCGCACAAAAAATGTATTTTTCGAATGTTCAAACACAAATTCGTTTACTTGTATGCATTTTTTCGAAAATATAATCAATCCCGTCATGATCAGAAATAGCGATTTTCACGATCTTATCCTTATAACTTTCTATAGTTTTGAATATAAATTCTGGAACTTTTCCAATACATTAAGAAATATATAAGGAATCCATTAGATATAGTTGAAATGTGGATATAGTAAAAGCAGGTAAAAATTCATGCGAGTGACGGCGCGACAGATCTGGTTCGATCCAGCGTCTATGTGTGGTGTCTGTGTATGCGTTCATAATTATATATTTTCCCTCCATACTAACTATTTATCCCCCTGTTCACTAAGAAAAATTTTAAAAATATGTAATCAGAAAAAGAGAATAGTTTTATTTTACTCGTTAGATCTACTAAGAATTTTTAGAGGTTCCATAGTATGAATTTAACACTGAACAGTGCGCTTGGCCGTGCAGAGTGACAAAGTTATTTCACTATTTTTTCCAGGAATACCGTGGCTTTAACGATAAATTTTATTAGGACATTCTTTGTTCAGAAAAACGTGGTATACCCTGTCTTTTTTTTTAAATCGCCTTATTTATATTAATGTCCTGGCGGAGAGTTTAGCCGTAGGCTATTCTACCACTCAACCAGGATGAACGAACACACATAGACAACATCACAACACCCATTCCCTGCGACATTGCCATCTGCCGCAGCTGAAACTCGAACTCAGGAGAAGAGAGCAACTAGACCGTGTTGTCTCTCACACAACCGCAGTCTAGCCCACTGCTACCGTCTCGGTAACACGGGAAAAACGTCACTACACATCCATACCCTAGCCAGGATTCGAACCCGGGACCCCGAGGTCGCAAGCCTAACACCTTAAGCGTTGCGCCACCGAGCCGGTAAAATTAATTTCAAAATTTTGAAAAAATAGATAAAAAAAACTTTTTTCTACTTTTTTTTATGTTTTGCATCCGAGCGGAATGTAAACTTTTCAGGATATTGATCTGTACACTTTCACGAACCCATTACAAAAAAAAGTTATCCATTTTGCAAGTTTTTGGAGATTTCACCATAAAATGTTCTCTCTCATCTGGGCTATATTGTAGTCAATTTCACTTTCTTATAAGAGCCCAAATAAGTGAACTAATAACAGCTTCTCTCTACTTTACACCCAAAAATGATCTGGGAACTGTCATGCGATGATATATTATTGTCAGTTCAGAAAATATATCAATGAACAATGTTGTGATTCAACATATGTCGCCTGAAGCCCTGAAAGTCTCAATACATAATGTTTAACCATTAGTCATCCCCAAACTCTACGATACTAGCTATTGATAGCAACACAATATACTGCCAAACATCAGTATGTTATCTTGAAGTTACAATACATAATAAGCTTAATTTTAATAAAAGGAAAAGTGCATTTTGAGGCGAAGTACAGTTTGTAACGCGTTAGGTGGTCGACAGAGAATATATGAATTTCACTGTGGCTTCAAACTAAGTTTATTCTATCCAAAATAGACGATAGTTTTTGAAAATGTTTGTGATCCATTTCATACAGGAGATTTTCTATAACCCTGACTGCTTATTATAAAAGGCAATAGTGCGTTGGACTTGGATAGTTCGAATTCTATGATATCTAGAAATACAAAAAATACAAGTAAACGAGATAAAAAAGTCTATAAATTTTCGAATATAGAGGGCGTGCCAAAACGATTCTACAGGATCAAGTGCCTTTCTTTAAAGTGGAAAGTAATGTAAAAAAGACAGTTAATCCTGTAGTATCTTGACACATCTTCTAAGGTCGAAAATAATTTACAGTTATGGACTTTATTTATCTAGTTTAGGTATTTGTTTTTTTTTTTTTTAATTTATAGCTATAATAGAACTCTAACTATCAATGTCCGATGCACTATTGCCCCACTCTGTATAATTTGACCACTGGCGCAGTGCTTATGTGTAGGTATAAGACCACGGGGTCCCGGGTTGAATCCTGGCTGCGGTATAATAATAATAATAATAATTTGTTTATTTCCATAAGACTTTACAGTATTGGAATTGTCAGATACAAAAACAAAAAAAATAATATGTATGCTTATAAACAAATAATGGTAAATTACAAGACATATGGCAAGACAAACACACAGAAATTTACAAGTATGATAAAATAAATATGGCAAGTCTTATAGGTAATTTGATTGATATTTTACCAGATGACTAGACGGTTTCATTGAAAAGGAAGTATTCCTCATAAGAGTAAAAACAATGTTGCGCCAAATACCTTTTCACAAGTCTTTTAAATATTACAAAATTACTTGTTTTTTTTATAACCTGCGGAAGGTGATTATACATTTTTATTGAAGAAATAGAGGGCCCTCTTTTTACCTGCTCTATTTTATGGGGTGGTACAAAAATATTTTTAGCTGCACGGGTGTTGTATTTATTTACGTCACCACACTTTAGAAGATTATTAATATTCTTCCTGATACAACACACTGACTGTAAGATGTATATACAGTAAATAGTGAGTATGCCATCCTGTCTGAAAAAGTCCCTACAGGATGTATTGTAAGTAAGTTTAAACATACTTCTCAATATTCTCTTTTGTGAAATGAACACTCTTTTAATCTCTGAACTCTTTCCCCAGCACAATATGCAATATTGCAGAATCGAGTAAATACTTCCATAATAAAATGTTCTCAGAGTATCATTGTCAACAGAGTCTCTTATTTGAAGGATTGCAAAGTTTAAACTAGCTAGTTTTTTTGTCAAATTCTTAATGTGACCTTACCATGACAAATTATTATCCATGTGCACGCCTAGGAACTTTACAAAATCGTCTTGAGAGATGTTTTGTTTACCCCTAACCAAAAGACTAAAATCTAATTTTGTCCCTATTGGGGAGAATATTAAGAATACAGTTTTTTGTTGATTTAAGATTAGGCCATTGGCACGGCACTACTGCGACATTTTATCTACACATAAAGTAGCATTTTCACTTAAGGAATTTACATTTTTAGCAGTTATGATAGCCGACGTCATCTGCAAAGAGGGTTAAAAAACAATTATTTACGTTGGCTACTAAATCGTTAACAAAAATTATAAACAACAATGGACCTAAGACACTGCCCTGTGGTACCCCTGTCAACACGTTAATATTATCCGAAACACATTCTACTCCATCTTGTAAAACTTTAACTGTTTGAGTTCTCCCAAATAAATAAGATTTTATCCATTCCAAAGCTGGGCCACGAACACCGTACATTTCAAGTTTTTTCAATAGCAAGTTATGATTTATGGTATCAAATGCCCGTGACAGGTCAAAAAAAATTCCAGCTGATTTCAATTTTTCATCAAAATTAAGTAGGATTTTTTCATAAAATGAGAGAACAGCATCTTGCGTTGATTTATTCTTGCAAAACCCATACTGTGCTGGGGTTCACAGGTTATGTTTATTTAGGAATGAAGTTAATCTTATCTCAAATTTCGGAAATTTTTGAAAATACGGATAAAAGAGCAATTGGTCTATAATTTTCCATCGACTGAGGATCATTTTTTTTATAAACAGGAATTATTAATGCTGCTTTTAACTGATTTGGAAAGTGTCCATTTTCAAAAGACACATTTATAAGGTATGTTAGGATATTAGTTAGATAGGTACTGACGTCCTTAATCAAACAACATGGCACCTTATCTTTGCACGACGATTTTTTTTTACAAACCGACATGGATGTGTAGTGGCGTTGTTCGGATAGTCGCTCTTCTCTCCCGAGTTCGAGTCTCGATTGTGGCAGATGGCAATGTCGAAGGGAATGGTTGTTGTGTTATTGTCTGTGTGCTTGTCCTGGTTGAGTGGTGGAGCAGCTATAGCTAAACTCCACCAAGACGTTAATATAAATAAAGCCTTTGGAACAATTGATTTTAGCACTTTGGTCTTTATATTATCTACCCCGACCGACTATTTGCTCTTCATTTTTATTGGCATGGTAACTCAATCGGTTAAGGCGTATTGTATGGCGAATATGCAGTTTACTGTTATGTTGCTATTGGATATTGAAGGCGTCTTCGATGCTCTGTGGCATAACGGGCTAATTTATAAGCTACAATATGTTTGTGGACTGCTCGGGTATTTGGTTGCCCTCATCAAAAATTACCTTTGGGACCTACGAATAATGGTCAGGGTACACAACGCTTATTCAGAGTCCTATAGACTTTCAGCGGTCCGTCCTCTCTCCTATCCTTTTTAAACTCTCTATATCAGATATCCCAACAAATCCACTACCAATCTCCTCCTCTACGCTGACGACACAACAATTTACACCAACAACTTTTACGGACAGACTGCGACGCAAAAAATTAAATACCACACACTAAAATTACTCGAATATTATAAACTGTGTAAGTTCAAGATCATAACCTTCCACAGAAAATCTACAAACATTAGGAATAGAACAAAATTAAAAATTGACAACCAAGACATTACTGAACGGAAAACAGTAGACCAACTTGGACTAACACTCGGAACACGACTCTCATTTGCACCTCATGTAACAAAGGTTATAAACAAAGCCGATGCAGCCTATAGTTGATGGTAGTAACAAATAGTATTGTCTGTACGATCAAATTTATTGGAAACATTATTACGGCTGGGTGAACGATTGCGATTAGTGGTACGAGTTTGTGAATTGCTTCTACTTTTGCAATTGTTGCAGCATAAAGTAGAAGGTTGAGGCTCGAAGGATTGATTGGAAAGTCTGGATTCTAAAGAGTTTAATCGAGAATTAAAAATTTCTTGTTTTTGTAATACTTGATTAATTGAATCATGGAAAGTGATTGAAAAATTTTTGATAGTGGTAGTTAAATCTGATAACGGGGTGGACTCAGAGTCAAGAGGATTTTTGGAGTACGATGCAACCATTGAATTTTGACAGGACTCCCAGATCTGATCTGCAATATCTAGAATCTCTTTTGTGTCTGTTTTCCCTGAAGCTGTAATGGCAATATATACTGTTTGAGGCAAACGTCTTTTCCATAGCTTTATCAATAAATCTTGACTAACCATGCTGAATCCTCCAACCATATTCAGCATGGATCTATAGAAATCTGAAGGTTTCAGATCGCCCATTTGGGAACCTGATAACAGATCATTCAGACGTTTTTCCTCACTCGATGATAAACGTGAAATTAAAACTTTCTTTAAATTTATATAGAGATCCGTTTCCGGGGGATTAGATATTATATCGTATATATTATCTATCACATCTAATGGCAAATTAGCTATAACCTGATCACACTTTTTCTTGTCATTGACAATTTTTGCAACAGAAAACTGTGATTCAATGTGGGTAAACCAAATTTCTGGTTTTGATTTCCAGAATGGGGGTAATTTGACAGAGGTGACATAATGGGTTTGAGGAAAATCCACGTCTGAAGGTTGTCTTTGCATAACTAATCGATTGTGATTGATTGATTGATTTACTACTCTCTTAGATAAAAAAGGAAATGTACTTTAACTCACTCACCGACAGATGACAGTACTTGTAATGTACAACTTCAGTTGATTGAATTAGGAAATTACCATAAATTATAGGAACATCTATTCAAATTTGGAACCTCTATTCAAAATTCATCGGAAAATTCTTCTCTTCATAAAATGGTCAATTTATAACGGTAGTTGATATATTGAATCTCTTCTGGTATATATTTATCACGTTGGACATAAAATTTTCACTTCTGGCATATATTTATGACGTTGGACATAAAATTTTCACGTCTGGCATATATTTATCACGTTGGAAATAAAATGATCACGTCGGGCATAAAATTATCACGTCGGGGTCACCAAATTTATAGCGTTATCGCTATAAATAAAATTAAAATGGAAGTTAATATACGTATATTTGTTATTAATACATGTTCATATTTTATATGATTTTGGTATTTTTTAAGTAGATTGATATTATATTTTTATATCGAATGTTTTTATTTTTCTTAGCGACTCCATGGAAACTTCTCCATTATGGATCGAGTTTTCCTTTTTGTTTCTTAGCGACTCCATGGAAACTTCTCGCTTTTGGAACTTCTCGATTTCCAGTGAGTGAGTCGCTATAGTCGCTATACAGCCCCGAGTAAAATTATATCCATTGCTTAACAAACATAGCAAACTCACAACTGAAAATAAACTATGCCTATATAAGGTCATATTTAGTTCAATTTTAACATATGCCTGCGCGTCCTGGAATTTAATCTCAGACGCACAGTGCCTTCGACTTCAGAGGACACACGATAAGTTGTTACGTTTGTTAACCAACTCCCCGCGATACATCACCATCAATCAATCAACCAAAACAAATTTATTAGTCTAAGGGATTACAATAATGCGCCTGGGTCAGATCTCGGTTCAGAGCCGACCGCACAACCACGTCGCGTAGCGTCGTGGTGAATATGCAGTCGGATGAAGCGGGTCTGGTCTCGGCTATGACAACGGATCAAATGGAAGTTAGGGCTCCTGTTTAAAATATAAAAACTTAAACCTAACAATTAACCATAAATATAACCATAAAATATAAATAAATATAACCATGAAAAAGTTTTAAAATACTTAAGACTACTTAAAGTTAAAACTGAGTTCTTATTAGGGCGCGCACACGCGCACTGTTTTTTTAAAAACATCGGGTTGCTGGTAAGGGGAAAACCCGTTCGAACCAATGACGGACATTCATCCGATGGTCTGTCTGCCTTCGGAAAGGTAGGGTGGAATGGAAGTTATGATTTAAACGGTTTTGGTTTGCAAGAAGTTATTGGACGAAAGGGGATTTAGAAAAGAGACAAAAAGGACAAAGGAACAAAAATTAACAATTAACAAAAATGAGACGAATAGAGAGATACATCACCATCGCTGAGATGCATAGACTTACGGGGGTGCAAATGGTACGCGACTATATGTATATTTTTAATCGTCTTATTTATATTTATGTCCTGGCAGAGTTTAGCCGTATGCTATTCTACCACTCAACCAGGACGGACACACACATAGACAATATCATAACATCCATTCCCTGCGACATTGCCATCTGCCGCAGCTGAGACTCGAACTCAGGAGAGGAGAGGGACTAGACCATGTTGTCTCTCACACAATCGCAGTCTAGCCCACTGCTATCGTCTCGGCAACACGTGAATAATGCTACTTCACATCCATACTCTAGCCAGGGTTCGAAATCAAAAGTTTAACAACTTAAGCACTGCGCCACCAAGCCGATATTGACGAAATGTCACAAAAATTGTTTACTTACAGATTGACAAACTCTCCTTTAACACAAAACATAGCTAATATCAGACGACGTGACAACATACCACATACTCACAAACTCATTTACGAAAGACTACCAACTAACGATACTCCTTTATTTGTTTGACTGACGAAATTTTCACCCTTAAAACCTACACCTCTCACAAAAACACGCCTCCATCAAAACTACCTTCCCTATAATACTCCCTTTTGACCCCTTGCTGAATTCTATACATCCATCTAATAATTTGTGTAGTGCAAATAACAATGTTTTTACCACTTTACAGTTGAAGCAGGGTTTTTTACAACATTTTCCATTCATATAAATAATGTTACCCAAAACCCTTCTTTTAAAAACGAAACTAAATGTGAAATCTGCAAATACAATAGTAATAAATACGGTTAAACTTAAAGAGACCGCTTAACATTAAATTACATTGTCTGAAAGTCGTTAGCCGTAACATCCTGCCGTTGAATCACTTCGCGCTCAGCCGCGCTATTGTAACGTAATGTCATATATATGTTGTAAAATGTAATAAATATGATGTACTAAAATGTAAACCATAGCAAAATAAAATAAAGAATCTGTAATTTGGTAATTTGAAATATGCTGGGTGACTGTCTATCGCGTTCTGGGTTCGAGCCCCAGCCCCGATACTGACAATGCTGGTGGGTGGATGTATGTCTGCGTTTTTCTAAATGTGTAACCCCCTTTCGGACAGCCCTGGCTTTGGATTTGTCTGCTATATGTGGTGTTTATGTTTGTGTTTATCTCAGTTAAAACCACCTCTTATAACTTGCCAAATGGTACAAGGGTAATTATCGATTCGTGACACTGCAACAGTTCTAAGTTACCAACTCTTTAAATGAATTTCAATGATTTTTGGATATAACATTGGCATAATTATTTGCCCCTGCTTTATTTCCTTTTTAGAAATGATATTAGTTTTGATTTCTTTGGTTTATTTATTGTTGATGGATAAACCCGCCTCATTCCCTATTTCCTCAATTCATTTTCTTATCTACCACTGTTGAATTTCCTGCAAAATGTAAGTAATATTCCGTTTATCAAAAACGGTTAGATAATGTTTAATTTCTCGCCAAATATTCCCAAGGGGATATCTCTCGTCATTATAATTGATGGGAATTTTGGCACGTATTCGATTAGTAAAAGCTTTTGGGCTTCCCCGTCACCGCATAGCATAGCCTTAGAAACACACTGTGCTCTTTGTGTAATATCACACACACACACTAATTAATAAATGAATCCATTATTATATTATGTATACCACTCTCTGTTTACTTACAGTGATATACATGCTAATTTACAAACAAATTTTGTTTTTTTCTTATTGTTATTGTGTACTTCTGTACTGTGCATCTCTTTATTGTAAACCTTTATTAATATCTATTGTACTACTCAATTATTATATGTATATGTGTTTCATTATTAGTCATGTACAGTCTTGAAATTATCATTGAATGAACATTATGATAATCCCCGCTTACAAGATTTTTTTTGTGGGTTTTTTTTAATGTTGATTTACATGTTATTTTCACATATTATGGTTCTATAAAAAATGTTTGTCTCAAAGTGAATAAACATTATTATACTTATTATTATATTATTATTAGTTGATGAGCGAGCCACCTGAATTCGACACATGCTACGCAACTCTCGAACAAACAAAAACAGACAGCTGATTCTTATGTCAAACACCTAACAAAACATATTTTTGAGGTCGCGATTTGACTTGGAATTGCGAAAGTGTAAAAAATTGCGTTTTTTTATTTTTTTTTAAGAAAAATACTATTTTCACATTTTTCATGTTCCCACCTCTATTTCTGTATTTTGTTGTCGTAAAAATTTAATACTTTACTATTACAATATTCAAACCTTTCGCTTTCCAACGGTGCGTGAATGAAGAATAAATATATAATAATGGAGGAGTTGAAATTTTTGTGTAATTTACAGCTAAAAAGTGAGGTTCGAGGAAACTTTTTTATTTTTCAAAATAACTGCATACTGTAAGCGAATAAGCTGTAGCTAATGAAATGAGTATTTTTTTATTCGAACCTCTTTATAAAACGCATAGCAGGTCTTGTAACACGAACGTTACTCTGGCGCTCAACCCTAACCGTATCAAGCAACAGATAGTTTTCATTTTATTAAAAGCTTTTATTTAACTTGCAATGTTTGTGTGTTTGTTTGTTTGTTAGTTTAGGTCAAATCTTGGAAGCTGAATTTCGACTAGTTCTAATTAAGCTTTGAAATTTGGTACACGTGTATAAGTCCGGTGACAATTCAACTTAGTATAGACATTATCGTTCTAAATCCAATATGACGGACGTCCCAAGATGGCGGATCGGCTTTTTAGTCACAACTCCCTTGATATGGGTATCAAATGAAAGGGTTTGACGAGTAAAATACGAACAACAATGTGATGTCATTCTAAATCCAATAAAGCGAAAGTCCCAAAATGGCGGATCGGCTTTTTAGTCACAACCTCCTTGATATGGGTATCAAATGAAAGGGTTTGACGCGTAAAATACGATAAAGTGTGTGACGTCATTCTAAATTCAATATGGCGGACGTGGGAATGGTAGGGAAGGGGTGGGAAGAGATGGAGAAGGGGTAGGAGGAGGTGGGAAAAGGATGGGAAAGGGCAGGGGAAGGGGTGGGAAAGGGGTGGGAAGAAGTGGGAAGTAGTGTTAGAGGGAAGTGGTGGATGGCGGTGGCAAATGTCAGTCTGTTTGTAAAATACGTAGACTAAAAAGTAAAAAATAAAATTATAAAAAAATATTTTTAAGAAAAAGCTTTTATTTGAAAAAACTACTAAAAAGTAAAAATAATTTTTTTTAAATTCATACACCTGGAAACCAAAAGCTTTGGGGGCGGTCAATTGAGCAAAGTAACTATGCAATAGCGCTATGTGACCGCCCCCAAAGCTTTTGGTTTCCAGGTGTATGAATTTAAAAAAAAATATTTTTAATTTTTAGTAGTTTTTTTCAAATAAAAGCTTTTTCTTAAAAATATTTTTTTTATATAATTTTCTTACATTTCTATGAGAATATAGAGTGTTTAGTTATAATTTAAAAAACTGATAGTTTTACTTTCAACTGGTTTGATTAACCATATATATTCAGCAAGAATAGATCAAGTGAGAAATTTTTACTGTAAACATTGCAGGAAGATATTGAATCTACTAATTTCTAAAAAAGTAAATTTTTGAAATTCCGCCATTTGGTGAAATTAATAAAAATGGCACACACGTTATTGAAGTCTGTTTAATAAAAGTATGCAGAGTTTTTCAAGTCTTTATTATATGGTTATCCAGAATCCACGGAGAGTATTGACTATTTATTTCCAAATTGAATTATATAATAAAGAAATAGCTGTATATAATTATCATTATGTGTATTCAATTAAAGATCGTATTTTAAATATGCATTACTATTAGTGACTTACCATCTATGCATTTCTTTGTCATATTCTGAGAGCATATTTACAATGCGCCGTGCGTCGTTTACAAAATGGCCCTCATTTTATTTTAACTATCAATATATAATAATAATTTTAATAATAATAGCGTCTTTATTTTCTATATGAAAGAATATACTCAGTTACAAAACTATTAAATAAGTAACTAAATGGATTAATAGGTGAAGTTCAGCAATAATTTCACAAATATTAACAGCAGTAATGAAAATATAAGATTTTCCAAAATTTAGCTCCTCTTCCATTTAACCTAATTCGCGCATTACATTCAATGAAAGTAAAATAAATTACATCTAATATAAAAAAAAACATTCAACGTAAACTAAGGGGCTAATGACATTAAACGTGTTAATTATATATTAATATTTTAAATTTTTTCCTGAAACCGTTCACATTCATTCCTTTCAAGTTTTCGGGTAGAGTTATATAGGGCAGATTTCTAAATTCACCGGTGGATCGCACCGGTAAGCAATACCATTATTTGATTGGCTATTTTGAAAAGCATAGCCAATCGGCTTCGTATTTTGTTCACCCGGTGCGTCCACCGGTGAATTTAGAAAAGTGCGGATACATTGCAAATCTGATAGCTAAAGGAATGTTTAAATTGTTCTGTTCGGTGGATAGGTGGGGTTAATAGGCATTTGAACCCTAAATTAAGGTTGTGTACATAGGTATAAAATTATATTTTATTATATAAGTATTCGGGAGCTTTCTTTACTAAAATTTTGTGATATAAGCATGCTGAATGAAATAGTCTGCGATTCTCCATGTTCAGCCAATTAATTTGTGCGATATTCTATCACGCCCAGAAATTAGCCTTAGGCAAGAATTTTGAATTTTTTGTATTTTACTTTTGTGTACGGTAGTTAAATTGGTGCCATACAGATAATCAGCAAAATCTAACAAAAACAAAACCAGGCTCTCATATAACATCACTTTAACTTTTTGAGATAAATAGTGTCTATTTCCGTAAATTACTTTGATGAAATTGTATGCTTTTTGTGTAAGTTTATTTACTTGTTTTTAAATCGGAGATCACTGTCAGTAATAACACCTAACTTCTTAGCATAGTCAACTATTTCAAGATTTTCTTGATCTACATTTATTTAAACCCGATTTTTAATCAAGTTTTTTTAGGACCAAAAATGTAAGCATTAGATTTACTAGTATTAATAATAAGAAAGTGGTCTTTTGATATATTTAAAAAAGATTTGAAATTTTCGTTAACACGTTGACATCATCAACGTCAGAAGTTTTAAATGAATGATAAAGCAGGGTATCGTCAGCGTATAAATGAATCTGACAATGTTTTAAACATGAAATAAACTGACTAGTATATTGGGTAAAAAGTAATGGTCCCAGGATAGAACCTTGTGGTACACCTGATCTCAGTCTTAAGTCTTCTGAGCAGTTTTGTTCAATAAAGACTTTCTACTGCCTATTTTTTAAATAATCTTTAAATACATTAACTGATTCCTTTGTGAGACCTATATGTAACAAAACTTTTGTTACATATAGGTCTTTTGTTACAAAAGAGATAAAGTATTTCATGATTAAGAGTATCAAACGCTCGACTAAAATCTAAAATTGTACATAAACCCTGATCTGATGCTCCTTATTATATCATCAACCACTTGCAAAAATGGAAGACCTGATAGAATTGAAAAAATGATGAGTTCATTAATCATTATGTGCTTATCTCAAACTAAGCACTGAAATATAAATAACTTATGTTGAACAGTTTTGAAGATCTGCTAAGTTATTTTGAAAAATGTGCCACTTTTTTAGGATATTTTAACGTACCGGCTTTTAATCCATTATATCTCGCAAAATGTGTACTATGTGAGTAATATGTTAGTCATTGATATAACACAGTTTTTCCGTATGGCTCAGTGTGGTTTAGAATGTATGTATATACATTTTCAAAGCTGGTTATGGGATGGTAAACGTAAAATGCTGTATTTCTGAGAAACATGAAAAAGTGGAAGAGTGCGATTTTGTTCGATTTCCTAATTTCGAATGGAATCGTGATCTCCATAATCAAATTCGGCAGGTCATTTTACGTGAAAATATGACTTCAGTTTTTGTATCTTCGCGAGCTGCATAGCCCACTTTTATTTCGCATATTTGAAGGGTCTCGCTCTTTGGCTATATGTGGTAAAATTCATAATTTTAACAGGGAGGTTACAAGTAGTCGGTATAAGCTGTAGTTTCGGCTAGTACTGGAGATCGTTTCTATTTTCACTGTCATTATACACACAATTTTTCAAATTCTCTTTTAATTATCTCTCTTCCCACCGTTCTACACTCCTGCTCAGATAAAGATGATTGTTTTAGATTCAAAGTAATATTATATACTATTGTGTATTCTTTCCATTTCATTTGGTTATCTGTTTGGTTTTTATCAATATATTACTTTCTGATTGCATTTTAATTCCAGTTAATTTAAATACAATCATTAGTAGAAGTAGTAATAGCTGAAATTCGTGACATATTAAATACAATGAAAATATAGAATAAATTTATGAGGGCTTATTACAATAATGGCCCGGCCAGCGTGCCATTGTAATAAATAAACCTGCTGTAATAAATAATTAGAAAATGCAAAATGTTTGTAATATGCATTCTATATAAAATAACATGCATATTAATACCAAAATAAACTTTGTATAAGTCGAACAAATAATATTTGAAATGTCCCTAGTTAATTACAGAATGTTGCTGCTATTCGATTATGCACTCATGTAAACCACTATTCAATTTACAGCTTACACTTTTTTACATCTCTCCTTATTATATCTCTGATTGATTTAGTCTAAGCAATTACTTTTTCGGTTACATGCCACGATCAATATT